>OY757554.1:2375734-2403234 GCA_963584105.1 Alviniconcha strummeri
GTGTGTGTGTGTGTGTGTGTGTGTGTGTGTGTGTGTGTGTGTGTGTGTGTGTGTGTGTGTGTGTGTGTGTGTGTGTGTGTGTATGTGTGTGTAGTGTGTGTGTGCACACGTTTCAGTTAAAACATTTACTTGAAACAGCAAGACTGCTTTTATTTTAACTCGTGGTAGAAGTCGGAAATTCGACCTTCCGTTTCACTCGCAACTGGGAAACTGAAACGGTGTCTTTTTCATTACGATGTTAAAGACGAATGTACCAAAATAAAATCTAAGAATTTACTGCTGCTTCAGTGTTATTGTAACATAAGTCTCTAGTGCGTGAAAGGATCAAATGTCGTCGAGCGATTCTATGGCCACATAACTGAGAACACTAGCAGGTTAGGTTATAAACATGTCTGCGTTCTGACGTGGCATGTCATGACTATCAGTATCAGGAAGTGATCCAGCATACACACTGACACACACACATCCACACTCACTCACAAAATCGTTCTATTTTTTCTCGCTCAATTCCCACCTCACTTTCAACTCGAATTCAAGTGGAGAATGAAAGTTTATTATTGAATCAAAAACGTCAGTCACAAGCATATCACAAACAGACAAAAGAGAGATTAGAAGGCACAAAGGTTCGAAAAGCCAACTGATATAGATAGGTAAACTTTATCTGGTTGTCTCATTACCTGAGAATTTAACATATACAAAAATTAAGTCAACATAAAATCGTTCGTGCGGGTTACGAAAGTCTGAGCTACAAACCTGTGAAAAGACAGTTCACAACCGGTGTATCACCAAAAACATCGCCTCACTTTATAATTTCTCAGTAGGGTCTTACATTGAATTATAGAAGAAAACTTTAAGGTATCTTCCAAGTCCGGGATAGTGGAAGATGGAATACACAAGAGAATTATTTATGGAAAAGTCAACAACAACAAAATCGCGGACTAACGCGGAGCTGGCCTTTTCACATAATATTAAATAGAAAAGTCGAACCTGTTAATCGCGGATACGCGGAACAGGCTTTATCTAATCAGTAAAATAAAGGAACTCCATTAGGAGGTTTAGAGCAGAATGGAAAAAATGGAGCCAGGCTCGGATAACGAACCTGACCTCTCAGTCAGAACATCTGTAGCGAAACACAGTTTAAGATTCAACACATCAATCATGAAATGAAAACAAGTGTTATAACCCATATATTTAAAACAACTCGTGGCTACCACGAAGCTGGCCCATGTACTTAATCATTTAAGCGAACGTGAAAAATAACTGAAAACATTAGCGACGCTAGATCTCAAACCATAGAAACTACAACAATCAAACAAAAACAAAAACAAAAACATCATTCAGGAACTAGGAAGGTAAAAGATAGTCAAAGCAACCTGTTGAATGTGGATTAAATTGAGCCAAAACACTAGTTTGACTTGGAGACTTGCACTAGACTGAACTGGAGGCTCGGCAAAGTGACTGGCAAAAGAGGACACACGGTCCTTAAACTTCTGTGAGGGCGAGTGGTGCGGGGAATTAAAATGGAGGGTCTTTATACCTAATACGGCATCGGTGGCCCAGAATTTGGAATAAAAGAAGAATTTGTAACAGAATAGGGAAGGCAGCTTTTCCATGCCCTTGCATGTACAGGGAGGCTTGTTGTCTACAGCTCGGCGAACTGACCGCCGCTAATTGGAACCATCCTTCACACGGGAAAGGAGACTGCTGCACCCCACGACCGCATGAAGACCCAGCACCAACGAACTACTGACTGAACTAAAAATATTCTCGTCTTTTCAACTTCAAAACTTACAAAGACCATTTCACCAACAGTCTGACTAAAGTTGAACGTAGAGTAAATAGTGCAGATTATCTTCTTCTTTTTTCCCGTTTCAATTCCTCACATGCAATAGGTGTTAAACAAGAAGTAAACTTACATATTAGGAGTTTTAAAGCATTTAGATTTTTTGGTACCTATGTCACAGTATTGGTACACAGTTTCTGAGAATGACCCAGAGAAAGAGAGAGAGAGAGAGAGAGAGAGAGAGAGAGAGAGAGAGAGAGAGAGAGAGAGAGAGAGAGAGAGAGAGAGAGAGAGAGAGAGAGAGGCTCTCTATGACTCCTGTGTACCGCACCGTGCAGGAAGGACTTAGTATGGTGTCATGTAGAGAAGGTATAACAAAGTCCAAGCATGTTTTTTAGTTATATATATATATATATAGAGAGAGAGAGAGAGAGAGAGAGAGAGAGAGAGAGAGAGAGAGAGAGAGAGAGAGAGAGAGAGAGAGAGAGAGAGAGAGAGAGAGAGAGAGAGAGAGAGATGTGAACAACAAATATTTGTTTGATTTCATTTGAAATACTTCGTCTGTGTTATATTACATTAGATATAATATACACTAGAAGTACAACACACATAGTCATAGTGAATGATATATAAACATTAACTTAATATGAATACGCCTAACACTTGCTCTGTGTCACACTGTAATCCCCCCCGCCCCCCCCCCCCTCCTCTCAGCAGTTTTAACAGGTTAATGTTGCCTGTTGCCGGGGTGGTGTTTGTTGTTTTGTTTTTGTTTCGTTTTGTTTTACGGTTTTTCCTCCTGTATCAGACCCGTAGAGTGGCAGTGTAAGCAACGACCTGGCTGTGGCCACCTAAGGGATCAACTGATGAAGAGCGGCACATCTCTCAGTCTAATATATATATTTTGTTTGAGTTCGGACTTAAAGCTTGTAAAAAAAGAAAAAGGCTTAATCAGGATAGCTGCGTTACCTCGCAACTGCAAATGGCGGTTGTGTACATAGACTACAGGCTCTACGCGAGTTCCGACCAAACAATTTCTGGAACTTGAATAAAAACTGAGAGACGATCTCACTGGAAAGGCAGCGCATGCATCCAGATGTACATGTTTAGAACTTCACAAAACAGTTCGCCCATATTTGACAGGCGCTTGGCCAGGTCAACCGGCGTATCAGTTCAGTGACCGGCCGGCAGGGCCAGACCTGGTTTTGTTTAGTGCCAGACACTCTTGTTGTAGGGACAAAAGGGCTTCTGGAACCAGGATCTTAGTTTAGAGTTAAGATGGTATGCGGTTTTCGAGTTCGCGAGTTCGAGTTCTCCCAGGACACAAAACAGACACGGGCACTCATTGTTCGTGCCCGAGTCAGTGTCGACAGTGGGTGCCGCCTGTGCTGTGTCAGTGTGTGTGTGTGTGTGTGTGTGTGTGTGTGGAGCGGGGGGGGGGGGGGGT
Source organism: Alviniconcha strummeri (assembly GCA_963584105.1). NCBI lineage: Eukaryota > Metazoa > Mollusca > Gastropoda > Provannidae > Alviniconcha > Alviniconcha strummeri. Next base: position 2,378,965 of record OY757554.1, read on the forward strand.
AGGGGTCAGTAGTTGCGTAGTCCGGTGTGCGCGTGTCGTGAGTGTGCGTTAAAGTCACTGACTGACAGTACTGTTGCAATTCAGCTCGAGTGGAGGGAAATAACTCTTCTCTTTATACAGATCGACCTCGGATCGAGTTACAATTCTTAGGTCTAATACCACCTACGTCTCCTTCATCATAGAAGAACACTTCCGGAAAATTGTTTACCGCAAGTGTGTAGGGTGCTCGTCATCGCTACCGAAAGGTTCGTTGTACTTGTACTTGTAACTGTGTCACTGTATTTGTTAAAATCACTGACTGTGACGCCTTTTTTTCACAGAAAAACAACAACAACACACAAACATTTGAGATATTTTCTCATTCTAAATTGGATTTTGTTAATTATCAGTTCACTTTCACTAGTTTCAGTTACTTCTGCCGTGTTCTGGAAATTTTTAGTTTACAGTCCCCATCCTGTTTCGTTTAAAAGTCTCGACACACTCGCCCTGTGACTCTGAATCACAGTCACGATTCACAGGTGACGATATCTGGGCTTGATTTACTAGTTCTTCTTGACGGTGATGTAGGTGAATACACCGCAGCGTTTGCAGAATATGATCAACGAAACCTGAGAAGTCAGACTTGACTGTCTTCACCGTCTTAGTACTTTTCGGACACTTGTACCTTGGAAGTGCATAGTTTGTATACCATTACCAGTGACAGTTCTGTTGTATTACAGTATTACTATCAATAAAAAATACAATAAACGTTTTAACTGTAACCAGGGCAATTTGGGAAGACAGATGCTTGGAGGTAAGGACTAGGATTAGGAGTAGTAGACTGGCTTAACCAGTTAGTGAACTACACTTTACAGCTGCATTTGTAGGAACTGAGGAAGGGTGACAGAAAGCAAGGCTTGAACTTGGAGTGTAAACAGGTGAGTGTAGTGTAGGAATGGGAGGTGCAAAGAGTGTTTTATACCTATTAAAACAACAGCAAGAAGGCGGACAAAAGACTGGTCACCCTAACTGGTGTTACTCTTTGTGTGTGTGTGTGTGTGTGTGTGTGTGTGTGTGTGTGTGTGTGTGTGTGGAATACAATAGTGTGACTATATTAGTATATAAACATATTATAATTTATTATTTTTCAGGTTTTAGTGTCATGTGTACAAAGTCAGTATTGTCAATAGATCTTGTAAAGCACTGTGTGCTCACCCTTGTCAGTGGACAGTGAGATACAGCACAATAGCACTAGTATTAGCAGTGGCCACTATGAATGTATTATTATTACTACTGTTACTGTTAGTGTATAAATGATATCTAATCAGACTAATGTGAACAAATGTTGTGCCAATGCATGGATCTGCCTTGTTGTGTTCAGTGTTGGGTCACTGAAAGCTGTCTTCAACACTGAGCGACCCAGGGGTTGCAAACACTTTTTAGAATTTGCATACAGCAAGTGCATTGTGTTGAAAAAACAACAACTCTGACCACCTTTTGGCACAGGCTCATTAACAATATTTCAACCAAATATGAACTATGAAGCTAAACATGCTGATGGTGATATTTTAAAGATCAATCCTGCACTTATAGTTATACTGTTATAGTTAAAGTTCTGCCTCTTACACCCACTGCAGAATTCTGTGCAAACCTGTTGGATAACACTTTTTAACAGCACTCAGGTATTTTTTGACAATGGGGCCATAAAATGTAGACAGGTATAAATTGTTTAGAATTAGAATTTAGAGTATGAGAACAGCATTTGGAATTTGAGCACATCACTTTGCAACAAGTGTACATAGTTTATAAATTAATACAAATTATTATTATAGAATGGTACATAGTTTATTCAAATTGTAAAATTATACATGGTTAATTGACTCTTTATTTCTTTTTATTCTACAGTCTTACTCCTAGTCCTACTCCTAGTTCCATTTTAATTGGAGCTGGCCATTTTGGCATTTGTGGTACTTCATAATTGTGACAATGCACATCACGTGACATACATCATGTATACTCTTTTACTACTATTACTAGGAAATTAAGTTTTTATGTGACTGTGAATGTGATTAGCTGTGAGTGTGACACTGACAGTTTAGGGGTGGCTTGTCTTAGTGTGCATAGTTCATAAGTCAGATGTGCAGGTGTGTCATTATCATCAGTGAATAGATATCCTTCATTCCTTGTATCCTTGTATCCTTCTTCTGTATAGTTTTCATCATTTCACACCAGCTCAGTCATCCTCTACCATCTGCACCAGCATGGCAGAGCGGCTGCGCTCGGACCGACTTGGACGCTATGTGACACACTACGATGGCAACGACTACATCAGCTGCTGCAGCTGCGTGCGCAGCGGACGCAAGAGTGAGTGCCGCTGTGGGGAAGACCAGGAGGAGCTGGACTGGACCTGGGACCTCAGCTCCACCAGCTCTGACACCAAGCTACAGGTTGGAATTGATGAGAGACTAAATTATGTAAATAGAACAGATCTAGGGAAATGTATTCACCTGTATGATGAAACACAAGCTATACAACAAACTATATTTCTGCTCCATGCTGCTATCTTCATCCTTTTTTTTTTTTATTGCTGCCAGTTTTGAGCTGTGTAAATTAAGCTTTGCATAGTCAGAATGCTTGTGTGTGTGGGTGCCTGTGTCAGTGTGTGTGTGTGTGTGTGGGTGAAGTCTGGTAAGGTTGGCAATGAATCAAATGATTTGTGACCCTTTGAGGTTGTGCTGTTAGTGTTACTTAGTTTCCTTTCTCTGTTGCTGCCAGTTTTGAGCTGTGTAAATTAAGCTTTGCATAGTCAGAATGCTTGTGTGTGTGGATGCCTGTGTCAGTGTGTGTGTGTGTGTGTGTGTGTGTGTGTGTGTGTGTGTGTGTGTGTGAAGACTGAAATCTGGTAAGGTTGGCAATGATTTGTGACCCTTTGAGTTTGAGGTTGTGCTGTTAGTGTTAGTGTTACTTGGTTTGACCCTGTAAAAACCAAGCTTATATCATCACATGACAAGGCTGATGCCCAAAACTTGAGATTATGCTGCTGAGTACTGTAAAAAGTGCACTGAAGTAGGTAGGTCCAGCCAAATTTTGAAAAGCAAGCAATGCAATCCATTAATATATGTGATATTAAAGAGGGTCACAAGGCAAGTACACAAACCAAATTTCATTAATTTATCTATAATATTTTTTGAGATATCACCCTTCAAATAGGCATCATTTTAGGCATTTTATGCGCATTTTACAAAATGCCATTTTTGTATGGCTGTAGCATAAAAAGTATTGGTCACACATCCACCCAGCTTGTTTTACACAGTGTCTGCACAACATAGACTAAACACAATTTTTTCAGTAGTCATCCTTACTCAAATTTTGGAGATGCAGAGTGCCAAAAATGGAAAAATCACTAATTTTGACATTGTCCGATCGCCAATCTTTGATGGTACCATGACAAGATCAAACATAACATGGGAATGGAAAGAGGTACAACCATAATTCTGGTATCGACTGATTCAGCATTAATTAGACAATACAAATTCACAAGTCTAAAGAAGTGCAAGCTAAATTTTACCTACAAAGACAAGTTTCCATGAGAAAAAAGGGTGCAAATGTACCGCAAATCTTTGATGGTAATATACTAATAACATTAAAGCAAATCAAACTCTGGAATGGAAAGAGATACAGCCATGGTTCTGGTATCTGCAGATTCAGCATTAATCAGAGAAGGGAAATTTAGCATATGGAAATTTAGGCAAATTTTAGATACATATATATATAATATATATGAGCCTGTGACAAAAGGTCGTGATCTAAAGTGGGACACACTGCCTCAAAATCAAACTCCCAGTAAGCTATTTTCAGTCTTACCATTAGAAAGTGGTATGTTTCAAGTAACTATTTCCATCATCAAAAAATGGTTTTGATCCAAGTGTGTGCTGTATGGCATCAAAACTGGGGTCAGGTCAGGTGTGGACGTTTGTAACAATGGACACAGTGAATGTCATAATAATACAGAGAAAAACCATTTGTATGCAATTTGAATGCTTCTGGTGCATTTAAGTAGCTGCTAGTAATAAAATCAGAGCAGGCAGGACAAACAAATTCTGCTTTAAATGTAAGTATTATGTAATCACTGTGTCCAAATTTTGTGCTCAAGAATCTAGTTCTACAAATAATCATTTCAAACACAGAACAACTTCAGTAAAGTTTTCAAACAAGGAACACTTTATTTCATAGTATACACTGTAATGATAAATGCAAAAAAAATGCAAGGCAGGAGGCATATTCACACATTCCAACTTGTTTAAGTGGACGAACGTAACACTATGGCAGTGGAAACAGTCTATGAAAACCAAGATACTATTTCACCCAGACTGAACAAACAGCACACAACTGTAGTGAATCTAGGCACAGTAACAGTATGATATGACAGGTTAAAGGAGCGACTTTCTGAACATGCAGATCACATTAAAACTTTAGGACAATTTATAAGACCCCCCCCAAAAAAAACCCACCAAAAACACACACACACACATACAAAACGACATCCTTTCAAACTAAACCTGTCAATCACTGTCAGTGAAAAACTGCTGCCTCACTTTGCACTCAGTGTCAGGGAAACTTTTTTTCAGTTTGCAATCAAGAAATCCCAATAAGATAAGTCCGGTGGTGAGAGCCTGAAGAACATGCTTCCTTTTTGTGTGTGAAGAACTGGATCCATACATGATTTTCTGCTTGGCACACTTCCAGAACCTGCCACAGTTATCAAAAGTAACAGAATTTAATACAGACTTGAATACCAGGGACAGACAGACGTCATCTAATGTATGCTTACTAAAACTAAAAGAAAAACAACAACACATTAAAAATGTGATCAGGTTACAAAGTATGGCATCTTTAAGTCAGATACCTGTATTAAATTTTTCAGTATGTAAAAAAGGAAAACAGAAAAATGATACATGTACTTTGGACTGTAACAATCCTAAAGTGCCCTTACATACCAAAGGTCTTTATTTATACAAGAGCAGTGAAAATTTTTATAATAAATTGTAAGACAATCTTCACCCCCCCCCCCCCCCTTCCACCGGCCCCCAAAGTCAGCCTTCATGCACAGTTAATCAATAAAAATAAAAATAAATTTACAGTGGCAAGTCAACTATTACATTTAATGCGGAAAGGAAACAAAATTAAGACTGCAAAACAAAGGAAAGGGGGACGGGGGGTAGCACTGTGCCCATGTCACGTTCACCTGCTACAAAGTTTACAGAGTACTTGTTTAATATGCACAAGCCTCCAGTTGGACGTAAAAGTTTGTAAACAACCACTTGAAGGGTAAGCTGTGAGCCATTTCAACTTTTAAATCGACCGCTTAGCTAAATCAGCAATAATTACAGACATAGACGGACTGCAGACTAATGTAAGAAAAGACATCTGGACACACGTAACACAGACACAGTCACAAACTGTGTCCAAAATCTGAAATTGCCCCCTTCCCGCCATAATACGATGAAGTAAACAAAGCACACTACCAGTGCCATTTATATCACTTACTAGTGGCTCAGAAAGCATTTGTTTGGGAAAATATATGATGAGGACAGAAATTCGACACTTATGTGGGTCGTTCGTAACATTTAGGACGTTCGTAACAAAACAAAATAACCGGACACAGTCAGAATACTTACCGCCACCCCTTCGACGAAACCATTGTCAGCGACAAGCGGCCATGTGATGTCAACAGGAAGGCAAGTGGTAGTTTTAAAAGCGGTCAGCAGTAATTAAATGTTTGCGATGCCGATAAAATTTGCAAAAGGTCGTTCGTAACAAATGGACAAAGTTTCAGATTTTTTACGTCTGGGTAAAAAAAATGAAACACGGAAATGCCCCCAGTAAAAACATCGACTGCTTTCGGTGCACGACTGATATGCAAATAAGAGAAGCGAAGGTCCGCAGTGAATGCAATGGCGGACGGTAGCAGACGATCTTTAAACTTACGGGAAATTTGGACACAGTCCATTACGAACGGCCAGTGTATTTTCAATTTCGTTTTTTTGGTTATGAAACGTCACGCATGGCTTGCAATTCGACTGGATACTAAATTGAGTTTATTCAGTAGTCAAATGGTGTACAAGTTGTGAAGAATAGTTCAGCTGGTTAGTTGCGGTTTTGAGCTGAAGTCAAACTACCCACGTTGTCCCACTTTCCGGAAGCCGCTTTTCGTCGATTTTCGTCAAGTATTTTTGTTTTTAATCCTCTTCTTGGTGACCAAAGCTGCCAATTTTTACTTTAACTACTCATCAATGCATACTGAATAAAAGCAACCACAGTTTCGTGTAACTGTAGTAAGACGAAAATAAATAGGAGTATACAAACATACCCGGGTTAAGCGGGAGCACCTTTTGTCACAGGCTCATATGTAGACTTGTTTGAACAAGGAAAAGAAGTTAAAAACTGCAGTCCAAGTGTGGCCTCATGGTAGATGTTGAAGCCTGCCTCACTTTCTAGGACCAATTCTCTCCTCAAGATGATGAAACTGATCATCCTCTGAAATCATTAACAAACAAAAATATATATATATATAAACACACAGGTAAAAAAGATTTATTTCAACATAAACAGCACACTAACACTTAATACTCACCAATTAAATACTTAATACTCACCGATTAAATCATCAAATTCTGAAGTTTAGTTGTAAATAACACTTACTTGACTTCGTGTGAATCATGCAGTAATAACTTAAGAAATAAATAAATTAGAAAGGTACAAACATAAGGAAGCAGACAAGAACTAATTTTCAGGTATCTGACTACTACTACCAGTCTCAACTATTGAAACAATCCCAGAAGCAAAAACCCGACTGGAGTCACTCTTGCCATTATTTGACAATACTTAAAAACTAAAAACTTCCCTACTTTAGTTTGGATAAAAGACTTGGATTATTAAGGAAAAGTAAACTAACAAAAATTGGAGTCCCACATCAATGACATTAAAAAATTTACATGCTCAAAACTATTTAACATTGCTCTGTGAGTATTTTATTTTCCCCACCCCCTACCACCTCCACATTTGATGTGGCTCTTGAATGTGTGTGTGTGTGTGTGTGTGTGTGTGTGTGTGTGTGTGTGTGTGTGTGTGATTATTTCTTTCATTTTGTTTCTTGTTCAGTCTTTCTTATTGACTTAGTTACTTCTGTCTTGTTACCATAGTCTTGTCTTGTCAATCATGCTTGCAAAATGTTAAACAAAAACCGAAAAACTTGTCATTATTAGTATATAATATTACTCTTTCTTTTTTGTACCACCCCCCACCCCCCTTGTAATTATTATGATTATTATTATTATATGCAAAGACTGAAAGAATCATGTAATTTTTTAGCCAGTGTGCCAGGTCTTCCATGAGCACAAAAGGTGGAAGAGAAAGAAGGGGAAAAAAACAAGAAATAAATTCTTCAGAAGCAAATACAATTCCAAATTCTCAATATAACATTAATTTTGTCCAGTGGCTCGCTTTTATTTTATTTTGTCTAGATGAGCAGATCTACTATAAAAATTAAAAAAACGTATGGTTCGTGACTGCATCGTCTGCTAGCTAAATCAGAGTTATTGTCCTTGACAAGAACAGCAAAAAATGTTTTTTTTAATCATTCACTTGCTAAATTTCCTTTAAAAGAATTCACTGTTGAGAACATACACCATACATCATGTTTTTGTCAATTCGGATTTACGGGGAAAGAAATTACTACTTTTACAGCGGTTTGCATTTCGAAGGAACTAATGAGAAGATAACTCTGTAATGTTGTTCAAACTACGACCAGACCACAACGAATTTGCTTCAGTTGCATTCAAAGAGATGTAAACAGCACAAAAATACAGTTATGGTTATGTTGGAAACTTATTTAGTTATCGCTAAAATAAAAAAACTTACCACGGTTTCTTTCCAGTTCCTCCATAGTGAGCATCTTTTGCGCCACTCACGAACACCAAGACTTTAGCAATCGCGCAACTCGAGCAGACACCAAAATCTATGGGGTCTCCAATTTCCGTTGCATGGGAACTTTTACAAGAACTCACTTCCGGATCAAACGATATCCCGTTTTAAAGAGTGAAAATTCGTCTTTCCAGTGATACCAAATTCAATATGGTGCATTCAAACTTTCTTGGTGTAAATTTAATGTAAAAATGAACGTATTTTTCGACTCAATTTTTGCTGCAGTCGAAAACAAAGAATTTTAACAAATTTTATAATGGATAAATCTACGGGAATTCCTCTTTCTAAAAATTATAACTTCATGTCTGTACGTTTTTCTTGTAAAAGTTCCCAATGGTTTTCCAAACGCAACCGTTTTCCGACCTCTCTCATCTGACTTTCGACGTCAGAACCACGTTCGGTTTCTGACCGCTTGGTGTGTTCATTAAAACTTATTCCAAACTCACAATACATCATTCACGCACAAAATAATGGCATCAACAGGTCGTAAAAAGATTGTTTTTTGCGTGACTAGTTTTTATTGACAAACTGCACAGAACAAGGCAGATATGACAAGTTGAAAATGAGCAATATTTGCCTCACGACGACCATCTTACCCAGCGCTAAAGAGAGGCTGTCCTACCTGACTGAAGGTTCTGCAGTTTAGACTGACTGATACTGTGATAGTAAAATGTTTTGAACTAATTGAAGTCAGGATGGGCATCTTTTTTTTTCTTTCTTCTTGTGTGTGTGTGTGAATGTGTGTGTTGTTACTGAATTCTCAAGCAGTTTTTGTCCTTTTCATAGCACACTGGGCGAGAGGCCATTTTTCACCCCAGCTACAGTAGTGGTACTGCGGGCATCCGTGGCACGGAGATGCTGAGTGACGGTCAGCACTTCTGGGAGATCAAGATGACGACCCCTGTCTACGGCACGGACATGATGATTGGCGTGGGCACCAGTGAGGCCAAGCTGACCCACCTGCACAACCAGTTTGCCAGTCTGCTGGGTAAGGCCATGGTGTGCAGATAAGATAGATGAAATAAGGTGATAATAATAATTGCAATCTACTCTTCTGTTGGAGTACAGCAGGTGTGCAGGCACACGCACACATGCATGCACTCACAGACCTGCATGCATGCACGCACATATACACACACACACACACACATATACTCTCTCTCTCTCTCTCTCTCTCTCTCTCTCACACACACACACACACACACACACACACACACACACTCACACACACACACTGTCTCTCTCTCTCTCTCTCTCTCTCTCTCTCTCTCTCTCTCTCTCTCTCTCTCTCTCACACACACACACACACACACACACACACACTCTCTCTCTCTCTCGCACACACACACACACACTCTCTCTCTCTCTCTCTCTCTCTCTCTCACACACACACACACACACACACACACACACACACACACTCTCGCATGCACACACACTCTCTCTCTCTCTCTCTCACACACACACACACACACACACACACACACACACACACACACACACACACACACACACACACTCACTCTCTCTCTCACACACACACACACACATCACACACACACACACACAGATACACATCCCCCCCCCCCCCAACCCCCCGACACACACACACACACACACACACACACACACACACACACACACACACACACACACACACACACACACACACACACAGTAGAATAGCTTGAAGAAGTGAGGTGAGACTTCATACATGAGCCTGTGACAAAAGGTCGTGATCTAAAGTGGGACACACTGCCTCAAAATCAAACTCCCAGTAAGCTATTTTCAGTCTTACCATTAGAAAGTGGTATGTTTCAAGTAACTATTTCCATCATCAAAAAATGGTTTTGATCCAAGTGTGTGCTGTATGGCATCAAAACTGGGGTCAGGTCAGGTGTGGACGTTTGTAACAATGGACACAGTGAATGTCGTAATAATACAGAGAAAAACCATTTGTATGCAATTTGAATGCTTCTGGTGCATTTAAGTAGCTGCTAGTAATAAAATCAGAGCAGGCAGGACAAACAAATTCTGCTTTAAATGTAAGTATTATGTAATCACTGTGTCCAAATTTTGTGCTCAAGAATCTAGTTCTACAAGTAATCATTTCAAACACAGAACAACTTCAGTAAAGTTTTCAAACAAGGAACACTTTATTTCATAGTATACACTGTAATGATAAATGCAAAAAAAATGCAAGGCAGGAGGCATATTCACACATTCCAACTTGTTTAAGTGGACGAACGTAACACTATGGCAGTGGAAACAGTCTATGAAAACCAAGATACTATTTCACCCAGACTGAACAAACAGCACACAACTGTAGTGAATCTAGGCACAGTAACAGTATGATATGACAGGTTAAAGGAGCGACTTTCTGAACATGCAGATCACATGAAAACTTTAGGACAATTTATAAGACCCCCCCACCCCCACCCCCCAAAACAACAACAAAAAACAAAAACAAAAAACACACACACACACACACACACAAAACGACATCCTTTCAAACTAAACCTGTCAATCACTGTCAGTGAAAAACTGCTGCCTCACTTTGCACTCAGTGTCAGGGAAACTTTTTTTCAGTTTGCAATCAAGAAATCCCAATAAGATAAGTCCGGTGGTGAGAGCCTGAAGAACATGCTTCCTTTTTGTGTGTGAAGAACTGGATCCATACATGATTTTCTGCTTGGCACACTTCCAGAACCTGCCACAGTTATCAAAAGTAACAGAATTTAATACAGACTTGAATACCAGGGACAGACAGACATCATCTAATGTATGCTTACTAAAACTAAAAGAAAAACAACAACACATTAAAAATGCGATCAGGTCACAAAGTATGGCATCTTTAAGTCAGATACCTGTATTAAATTTTTCAGTATGTAAAAAAGGAAAAATGATAAATGTACTTTGGACTGTAACAATCCTAAAGTGCCCTTACATACCAAAGGTCTTTATTTATACAAGAGCAGTGAAAATGTTTATAATAAATTGTAAGACAATCTTCACCCCCCCTCCCCCTTCCACCGGCCCCCAAAGTCGGCCTTCATGCACAGTTAATCAATAAAAAATAAAAATAAATTTACAGTGGCAAGTCAACTATTACATTTAATGCGGAAAGGAAACAACATTAAGACTGCAAAACAAAGGAAAGGGGGACGGGGGGTAGCACTGTGCCCATGTCACGTTCACCTGCTACAAAGTTTACAGAGTACTTGTTTAATATGCACAAGCCTCCAGTTGGACGTAAAAGTTTGTAAACAACCACTTGAAGGGTAAGCTGTGAGCCATTTCAACTTTTAAATCGACCGCTTAGCTAAATCAGCAATAATTACAGACATAGACGGACTGCAGACTAACGTAAGAAAAGACATCTGGACACACGTAACACAGACACAGTCACAAACTGTGTCCACAATCTGAAATTGCCCCCTTCCCGCCATAATACGATGAAGTAAACAAAGCACACTACCAGTGCCATTTATATCACTTACTAGTGGCTAAGAAAGCATTTGTTTGGGAAAATATATGATGAGGACATAAATTTTACGCTTATGTGGGTCGTTTGTAACATTTAGGATGTTCGTAACAAAACAAAATAACCAGACACAGTCAGAATACTCACCGCCACCCCTTCGACGAAACCATTGTCAGCGACAAGCGGCCATGTGATGTCAACAGGAAGGCCAGTGGTAGTTTTAGAAGCGGTCAGCAGTAATTAAATGTTTGTGATGCCGATAAAATTTGCAAAAGGTGGTTGGTAACAAATGGACAAAGTTTCAGATTTTTTACGTCTGGGTAAAAAAAATGAAACACGGAAATGCCCCCAGTAAAAACATTGACTGCTTTCGGTGTATTTTCAATTTCGTTTTTTTGGTTATGAAACGTCACGCATGGCTTGCAATTCGACTGGATACTAAATTGAGTTTATTCAGTAGTCAAATGGTGTACAAGTTGTGAAGAATAGTTCAGCTGGTTAGTTGCGGTTTTGAGCTGAAGTCAAACTACCCACGTTGTCCCACTTTCCGGAAGCCGCTTTTCGTCGATTTTCGTCAAGTATTTTTGTTTTTAATCCTCTTCTTGGTGACCAAAGCTGCCAATTTTTACTTTAACTACTCATCAATGCATACTGAATAAAAGCAACCACAGTTTCGTGTAACTGTAGTAAGACGAAAATAAATAGGAGTATACAAACATACCCGGGTTAAGCGGGAGCACCTTTTGTCACAGGCTGATATATATACATGAGCTTCACAAACCCTGCTTCACTCAATCAGGCCAAGACGAAGAGAGCTGGGGCTTCTCCTACCAAGGCACCATCCACCACGACGGGACCTCGGAGCGCTACACCCAGCACCGCCTGGGCCAGGGCAGCATCGTGGGCGTGCACCTGGACACCTGGCTGGGCACCCTGTCCTACTTCCTGAACCGTGAGCCCCTGGGGCTGGCCTTCGGGGAGCTGCGGCACAAGAACCTCTACCCCGTCATCAGTTCCACTGCAGCTCGCAGCGGGATGAAGGTCATTGCCACCCGGTCTTACCCCACCTCACTGCAGTTCATGTGCGCCCAGGCGCTACGCAGGTGGGTTGTGTGTGCATTTGCTGGGCAGGTGGGTTGTGTGTGCGTCTGCTGGGCAGGTGGTTTGCATTTGCTGGGCAGGTGATTTGCGTTTGCTGGGCAGGTGGGTTGTGTGTGCGTCTGCTGGGCAGGTGGGTTGTGTTTGCGTTCGCTGGCTGGTGGGTTGTGTTTGCGTTTGCTGGGCAGGTGGGTTGTGTTTGCGTTTGCTGGGCAGGTGGGTTGTGTATGCGTCTGCTGGGCAGGTGGGTTGTGTGTGCGTCTGCTGGGCAGGTGGGTTGTGTGTGCGTCTGCTGGGCAGGTGGGTTGTGTTTGCGTTCGCTGGCTGGTGGGTTGCGTTTGCTGGGCAGGTGGGTTGTGTTTGCATTCGCTGGGCAGGTGGGTTGTGTTGTTGGGATGGTGAGTTTTGTTTGTGTTTGTGTGGCAGGTGAGTTGCGTATGTGTTTGCTACACTGGTGGGTTGTATTTGCATTTGCTTGGCAAGTGGTTTGTGTTCGTTTGGCAGGTGAGTTGTGTTTTTGTAGCAGGTGGATTGTGGATTGCATTTGCCTGGCAGATGGGTTGTGTTTGCTTGGATTGCCCTGATATAACCGTACTGGTTGACTGGGCAAAAAACATCAAGTTACCTTAACTTACCTTGCATTTGCTTGGCAGGTGGGTTATGTTTCCATCGGGCCCATATAGTTTTGGCTAACCAGTTAAAAAATAAGGAAAGGATTTGGACACAATGAAGGTGAATGGACCAGGAAGGTAGAAATTAAGACAAGGCAGAAATTCCTGGCAGTGGGTGAAGCATCCTGGGTGATATTCTGACTTACACCACCCTTTAAAAAAAGGAGGGGGGGGGGGGGGGGGTCAGAAACACTCAAACAGGTATGACTACTTGCATATCATAATAAATAAAGGTTCTTTTGAACCTTTTTGTGTTTGGATCTTTACAAGAAGGGCATTTTGTCAGCTGTGGTTCTCAGCAGAAGGGACCTTAATTTCTGCATATGCAGTAGGTAGCGGCAGCCAAATGCATATGCAGTAGGTAGCGGCAGCCAAATGCATATGCAGTAGGTAGCGGCAGCCAAATGCATATGCAGTAGGTAGCGGCAGCCAAATGCATATGCAGTAGGTAGCGGCAGCCAAATGCATATGCAGTAGGTAGCGGCAGCCAAATGCATATGCAGTAGGTAGCGGCAGCCAAATGCATATGCAGTAGGTAGCGGCAGCCAAAATTTAAATTTTACAACAGCAATTTAATTTATGCATTTTCAGACAGGCCATATTGATACAAGAAAATGAAAAAAAAGAGTAAATGTTTATCTTAATTAGTTCCAAAGATATAGCCATTCGAAAACACAGTTTTGCGTGACAATAAACAGTTTATTACATTTTCTCAAATTTACCCCCCCATAGTGGTTCTCATGAACATGGGAGAATCCAAATACTTACACTTTTCAAAAGTATACCTTGGTTGCACTTTGTCACAGCTAAATCATATGGTCAGCAAAAAAAGATGAAACATAGGCAGAGGGCTGAAGTTGCTCCAAAAAGCAATTCCGAGCTTGCCAATTTGCATGAAAGAGCACTTTTGACACCACACAGTGGGTAACATATGGCAATGACAGCTTTCCCAATGGATTTCCAAGCAGGGTTTATCACAGTCTTCACACTTATTTTTTTCTAAGCAGCTCTAACTCTTACTTTTAAAGTTACAGGGTCTTAAAGTTGGCAAAATCTTCAATTTGCACAGCGGAAAAAACACAAATATGTGGGTTGCCACACTTTAACTGGTAATAACTTGAAAACCACTACAGATACAGCAATGAAACTTGGCATGTACATTAAACTAAGTGTGAACTACACTTGCAGCAGCATTTGCAGTTATTTCGAGAGTGATAGATCTTAAAGCCTGCAAAAACTTCACTTTTCACAGCGGAAAAAAAGGACAAATCTAATGGTTTTCATACTTTAACTCATAACTTGAAAACCACTACAGATACAGCCATGAAACTTTGCATGTACATTAAACTAAGTGTGAAGTACATTTGCAGCAGCATTTGCACTTATTTTGAGTGTTAGAGTCTTAAAGTCTGCAAAATCTTCACTTTTCACGGCAGAAAAAGGACGTGTATGCTAAAGAAAACATGGTACAGCAGTATCACCTTTATCATCCATGAACATACAGGCCTACAAGGCTGTGATTTGGAGTCAGTTGACACGGTCTACAGGTGATTTCACTGTAAATAGCATCTGAGTGCTTGATATCTGCCAAATAAATTCCTGCGAGATTCAACAAAGAACGAACATCCCTGGAGACAATGATGAAGGTGCAAGTTGCAGATTCTTGGCAAACACAACTGCGGAGGAGATTTGAGTGTAATCTTCAGAGCATGGCCACCTGTACACAACAACTCCATCTTTACTGCCGCCTTCTCCAAGAAATTGACTATTGCCTCTTCCTCACTGATGATCCTGGTGACTTTGCTGAAAAAGAAATCTTCTACATTGTAGACTGCCACAATGTCACCCTCCTGTTGAAATCTGAAGCTGGTTTCAAACTCAGGTTCTTCAGGTTCTGATTCATCCTCTGGTTCAGTCAACATCTCCTGGGTCAGATTCCTCTTCCACTTGTTGACATCGCTGCTGGCAGCCGCCATGGCCATGAAGAGGTGGAAGTTCTGGAAGTGGCTCGCCTCCAAACAGCTCCTTCAGTCTGTTGACCATAAATACCTCAGACGAGAAAGCAGCACTGTCTTGACCAGATCTGGCCTGAGAAGTTGCTGGAAGAATGCAGTCTCATCCAAAGTCTTGGATCCCTCATCTTTCAGGAGAAGCAGCTGCACTAACAGTCGGTTGTCCACTTCAACCAGAGGAAGGTCTTGCCGGCATCCTCTCCCAGTTGCCAGGAAAACAGCCTTCAGTTTGGAAAACTGGTCATCATCTGCAGGAAAACAACAACACAGTTTTGTTGTTTCTGTTGATCTTGATTGAGAGAATGATCTACGGCCTACAGCATAATTAATAATAATCATTATCACTCAGGCCTTAACTCTTATCTGTTATGATTTTATCATCACTTATCACAATATCAGACTGGCTACCGTTAGCAAAGCAGAAATCCACTTATAATTTTGAACTAGAAATGCTGGTCAACATCCTATTAAAGTTTGAGAATTTAATTACGATCGTTGAAAAACGAAAAAGACTTTTAACAGGGTTCAAGTGCAGAAGTTATGAAGTCGACTGTGTTTTCTCAGCATCTTAGTTACCTCCCCTGATGAAGAATTTCGATCACGAAAACAGCCATCGCCATGAATTTACGTCAAAGTTTCGTCCCCCCAAAATAATATTGTGCCAGAAGACATCAGAGAATGTATTTCAATGACTATTTTTGTGAAACTTTGGCATATTTTGGCAATATTTAGGAGAACAAGCGAGTGATCGACAACTTCCAGTTAGTCATATTTGTAAACAAAGACAGAACTATGAGTCGGTCGAGGAAATCGTAAGATTTTAGGCAATCCTGCAAGAATGAATCAAAATATCATATAAAAATGCTAAATTATGAGATAAACTATCACCAAATTCAGTAAACTGGAGCCAGGTGAAGAGAATATTCACAAATCATGTGCCAAAACTCAGCAATCGAGTCAAAAAAACTCCATGCGGTCGATGCCATCTTGGATGAACTCAATTTGAAAACGCCTTTATTGCGGTCTTTTACTGGCTTGTGAAAGACCCACAGGTCATCAATCCATTAGCCCCATACCTCATTCGAAAGGGTACGGATTCAGCTTCATTTTGATGGGGGATATTATAGACATTTGAGGGCGTTTTGCGGTTTAAAATTGAGTTTTTTTGCGAGTTTCCGACTAAAATGCGTTCTAGCGACCAGAGATGTTTGTAAATGACCACGGCGTTTACACCACTGGAATCGGCATTCAATTTCTGATCCAGTGATACCACATATTGCTGTGTACAACGCGTATCGCTTTGTCACCGAACGGATAAACACATCGACTGTTTTCGTTCAAGTCTCGGACTGCGTGATCGGCACCGGACAAACGGCAAATACCTCCCGTAGAAAATCAACTGGCAATTTTTCGAGGTACATTGCATGCAAACATAACAATAACCATAAGAATACGAAGAAAACGTTCTTTTTATTCATATCATTTCCAAGAGGATACATTCAGAGACTGTGGAGAAATTAGTGACTGAAATACAGTAAAATTGAGCAACGTTCCGATGTTCCCGCATAGGCGATGATAGGCTGCCGCTACCTATATGCAGTACCCGACTGCAGGTGAAGAAAAAAGCTGAGTGCAAAAATCCTGTATCTTTTGGAAACGTGTTCCAGAGTATTGGAGTAACATAATTTTTGTAAGAGAATTCTTTTGGCCATATGATTATAATAATAATAACGCACACAGGCCCTAAGCGCTTACACGTTCTTCACAAATACATTTTGTCAAAATTTAATGCATACAACATGAATGCACACACACACACATGCAAACACACATACTCGCGCACACACACACACACCAGTTGCATATCAGGGCAATGAGACTGAAGAGGCAAAAAAAAAGAAAGAAAAAAGTATTAACTTTGAAAATGTGCCTCTGGTGGAATTTATGTACCTTATGCTATGTGAGAATTACCATAAGCGACTCAGGTCTTTGTTGTTGTACTACTAGTATGACATCTTTCAAGTGCTAATTAACTCCCCTGTGTGTTGATTTGGCCATATGAGGATTACGACATACCAAATCAGGTCAAATCTTTATTATTCTTGATTGTACAAGGCGTAAAAATGATAATTTGTCTTTGACACATCGACTCAAAAAGTTACATTTAAAATAAATCAATGAAATAATTGCGTAAAAAGTATCTCTGTCGGTACAGTGAAAAATTCTCACATTCAGTCTCACTGTCACAGCTTCTCCCACTCTCACCTGTCCCCATTCTTGCACACATGTACACCCACACACACACAGCAGTGACAGGTGGCGTTGAAGTTACGAAGCACACAGCTGCCTGCAGAAGATCTGAGTTGCCTGGAGGGTGTGTAGATCCTGAGTAGATCTGAATGGTAAACAGGGTCAGAGATGGGAACGAAAAGCAAAGAGTAAGCTTCGATTGAAACAAGCAAGAGATTGAACAGAACACATTTTTTTATGGGACGAATCAAAACAGTGACAGAGCGTGCACAAAAAAATCTGTTTGGATCATGTTTTGGAATGCAAACAGTCATTCTTGTTTCAGATTAAAAACGACAAAAAAATCGATGCAAAATCTTATCCGGAGAGACTATATGAAATGCAGAAAAATCTTAAATATACTCAGGCACCCGCACACATGTGTCTGTTGACTACACACAACTTAACTGACAGACCTTTACCAAATTTCTGTTTATAGCTCTCACCACCTTCTGGTTCTCACGCTGAACAGGTTGTTGTTGTTTGACTTGCAGGAGCGTGCGGCATGACCGCCATGTGCTGGACGCCGTCCCCATCCCGCCGGGCCTCTCCGCCTACCTCCGCAAGCAGCTGGACTGGCTGCTGCGCCCTCTGCAGGCCCCCTTCCCCTCCCGCCGGCCCATGAGACGTGGCCGTCTCCACGAGCACGGCTGCCGATGTGACCGAGCCTCCTGCAACAACTGCTTCTCTCCGCTCAGTCTGGCTTCTCTGGGGCCGCTCCTTGGACCTGGGTGTGGTGGTGGTCTTGGCGCCGCCAGCTCCGCGTTCTCTGAGCAGAGCGGGAGCCCTCCTCCAGCAAACTCAGCAGAGCTTCCACGCTCAATCGAACCCAGGTGTTCTGAGGAATCATCGTCACTTCCCGCCACACAAGGGAGGGTGGGAGTGGAGGCGGCCACCACCAGCACAGCGTGTTCTGAACTGCCTGTGAGTGAAGCTCTCTCTTGCGTAGGGGGCGCTGGGGATGGCAGCGGCAGCTCCAAGCTGTTTCCAGCGGCTAGGAATGCAGTCAGAGGGCCTGGGCCGCTGGGAGGCGAGGGTGCTAATTGCGGGGAGCGTTCTGCAGCAAGCAGCAGCAGCAGTCCTGAGGCGTCGGCCAGGAGGCCAGCAGGGACCTTCGCTGAAGCGCCCAGCAAGAGCCTCCAGCCGGCCCTGCTTCTGCCAGGGTACACGGAGAGCGAGAGAGAGTTCATGGTCATCGGGCGCAACAATGCCAACGATCCTGACGACAACAGCAACGACTCCCTCTCCTTCCCTCTGCCCAGGGGTGGCGCTGACTACTTGTCCTGTCTCCCTGTCGCCCCGCTGTTGAGAGATATCGATGACTACTCCTCTTCCCCGCTGCCCGTGGAGTACTCTCTGTCCCTTCCGTCCATGTCGAACGTGGTGGATCAGCAGTACCAGAGACTGAACTCGCTGCGGGGTTCCGGCTGGGTCCCCCCTAGCCCCGAGGTGGACGATCCTGAAAGCCTCCCAGATCATGAGGTTGCAGGTGCTGAGGAAGCTGACAGGCATTTCCGTTTCGATGATGCGGCAGCAAAGCGACCATCGGCTTTCGACGATGTGAGGGCAACAGCTGCGGTGTCCTGCAAAGTGCAGCATGGTCGCGGCGCAGGAAATTCCAAGCTCGGTCAACAGTCGACGCCCTCCGCAGTGGCTGTGGATGGCATGGGATCAGGGGCGGTTCCTTCGCCTGTTTGTGCCATAGCTACCAGAAAACTGAGGTCAGGCGGTCCTGTCACTGTGGGGTGTTTGGGGAACCCTCGCTCTTCACCTTCCTCATCTGTAGAAGTGACTGCTCTTGTTACGGATGCTCTGACCGCTGTCAAGGGCGCTGTGTCTGCTGCTGGGGTTGAGGCTGGCACCAGCCCGCAGACTGCCAAGAGTAGGTCAAGGACTGCGGCACATTCTCAGGTTGACCGTGAAGAGCCGTCCGCCAAGAAACAAAGGCGCAAAATGCATCAAGAATAAATCTGAAAGAAAACAAGACCCAGAGTGCTTGTGTGGCATCAACACACAAGGGAGTTAATTAGCGCTTGAAAGTTGTCATACAAGCACAACAACAAAGACCTGAGTCGCCTGCAGTAGCTCTCACCTGGCATGCGAGTAAATGCAAGGATTTATTAAGGATTAGAGGATGTACCTTGGGTGGAGTTTATGTCTCTTTGTCTTTACGTGCATGCCAGGTAAGAGTTCCTGTAGGCGACTTCCAAGCAGGAATGAACTCCCTTGTGCATTGATTCTGCATCAAGACTAAGATGGCAGGGGTCGAACAATTTTCGGTGCTTTTGTAGCTCATGCTTCGTGCAATGAGAAGGAATTTTGCAGCTTTCGGAGTTGTGATTGTGACTGTATAGTTCCTTTGTGTGCTTTGCTGCTCATCATTCATATTTTGTATCCAGGATGAATTATGAGCATTTTGTATACATGGTGTGGAAATCCTGATTCGTGTATCAAAGGGTGAACGATCAGTGCAGCATTTGTGCTTTGGCATCATTCATGCATAGAGGACCAGAATAAATGATCAGCATTTGCCTGTGGGTGTTCGGCATCTGGTTCATGTATCAAAGGAGAAATATCAGCATATGTGCTTTGTATTGTGTATGGCATTCACGTATATAGTATGAATTTTCAGTGTTTATTCTTTGCAGCTAATGGCTCACCATGCGTGTATTTAATTTTGTAAAAGATGAATGTGTAAAGGATTATAATTAAGGATGAACCCGTGCTTAAAGTGTGTCTCATTTTGGAGCCTGTGCTTGGTCACTCATGCATCACAATGAATAATTATTACAGTGTAATTTTGTTAGTCGGCTGAGTGCTTTGTTATTGCCACTACATGACTCGTCAGTTACGTCTCCAGGATAAGTTATCTGTTTGTGCGTTGTACCTCACATTTCATTATTCATGCATCAGTGATCAAAGAAGAATCATCAGTATTAAACGGTGTGCTTTGTACCTCACAGTTCCATTATTCATGCATCAGTGATCAAGAAAGAATCATTATCAGTGTTTTTATTCGTGCTTTGTAGCCCATGAATCATGGCTGATTGATTGATTGATCACTCTTTGGCATTATTTTCCAGTCGTGAGCAGACTCTGTGCCCTCATACGATATATATATAATATACATAATAATAGTGTTTTCATAATTCACTGAATTCTGATGTGTCAACAGGGCTAGAAATTCCTTGACATTTTTCACTGGACTGGGAGACCGGTGAATCACAGGCTTCACAGCTCCTGCATCATTTTCACTGGTCATGGAGACCGGTGAATCACAAACTTCACAGCTACAGTGTGATTTTCACTGGTCCGTGGGACTGGTGAATCACAAACTTCACAGGTGCCACATGATTTTCACTGGTCCAGGGGACCGGTGAATCACAAACTTCAGAGCTCCGGCATGATTTTCACTGGTCCAGGGGACCGGTGAATCACAAACTTCAGAGCTCCGGCATGATTTTCACTGGTCCTGGGGACTGGTGAAATACAGTTTTCACAGCTTTGGTATGATTGTCACTGGTCCGGGGGACTGGTGAATATCATACTTCATAGCTGCTGCAAGATTTTTACTGGTCCAGGGAGAGTTTTGGCTTATGGTTCATCATTCATGTATCCAGGATGAAGTATCAGTATGTCGTTTGTCAGCTTTTGAGATGTGGTTCATCATTCATGTATCCAGGCTGAAGTTTGTCAGCTTTTGAGATGTGGTTCATCATTCATGTATCCAGGATGAAGTGTCAGTATGTCGTTTGTCAGCTTTTGAGATGTGGTTCATCATTCATGTATCCAGGATGAAGTATCAGTATGTCGTTTGTCAGCTTTTGAGATGTGGTTCATCATTCATGTCTCCAGGCTGAAGTATCAGTATGTCGTTTGTCAGCTTTTGAGATGTGGTTCATCATTCATGTATCCAGGCTGAAGTGTCAGTATGTCGTTTGTCAGCTTTTGAGATGTGGTTCATCATTCATGTATCCAGGCTGAAGTGTCAGTATGTCGTTTGTCAGCTTTTGAGATGTGGTTCATCATTCATGTCTCCAGGCTGAAGTATCAGTATGTCGTTTGTCAGCTTTTGAGATGTGGTTCATCATTCATGTCTCCAGGCTGAAGTGTCAGTATGTCGTTTGTCAGCTTTTGAGATGTGGTTCATCATTCATGTATCCAGGCTGAAGTGTCAGTATGCTGTGTCAGAGCTTTGTGGCCTGTGGTTCACCATTCATGCTTCAAGGGTGAAGTGTTAGTATCTGTACATTGTATTAGAGCTTTGTCAGCTGTGGCTTGCAGTTCATCAGTAATGTGTCCAGGATGAAGTATCGGTACACTGTATCGGAGGTCTCTGGCTTGTGCCATTGTTGTTTGTCATTCATGCATTCAGGATGAAGTATTAGTGCATTGTATCAGAGACAGCTTTGTGGCTTGTGGGTCATCATTCATGCATTGAGGATCAGATGTGTGTATGTGCATGAGTGTGTTTGTGTGTGCATGACTCTGTGTGTTTGTGTGTGTGTGTGTGTGTGTGTGTGTGTGTGTGTGTGTGTGTGTGTGTGTGTGTGTAAAAATAAAATGCAACCCAGTATCACGTTTCATGTTTCCAAGGAAGGTATGTGGTCATGAAACTTTCAGTTTGTAGCTCCCAACCGAATTTTCAGCATTTGTATCTGTCTGTGTTTTGTAGTGTGTGTGTGTGTGTGTGTGTGTGTGTGTGTGTGTGTGTGTGTGTGTGTGTGTGTGTGTGGTGTAGCTCTTGCTGTCCGGCTTCTTGTGGTTTTAACTGCTTGTATCACTGCTGTTGTCGGTTTGACTCTCTCTCTCTCTCTCTCTCTCTCTCTCTCTCTCTCTCTCTCTCTCTCTCTCTCTCTCTCTCTCTGTCTGTGTGTGTGTGTGTACGTGTGTACGTGTGTGTGTGTGTTTCAATACTTGTTGAAACTTATCTGTTGGGGACCTGTGATGTTTTACTGTTGCTGTACTGATGCTTTCCATGTTAGCAGGAGTTGATTTACTATAATACTATTTCATTCAGTCTGTCAGTGGCACTCTACAAGCTTCCCTTTCCAGCATCCTTCCTCCAGCCTCTGCCATAATTGGTTATTCCATAGGCACCTGAAAAGCAGTTGGTTAACTGACACAGACAGGGATTTAAAAAATAAATATTATTTTATATATATATATTTTTTTTTGCAGTGTTCTTGTGTCATTGTTGTTTTGTTGTTGTTTTGGGGGATAGATTGTTTTGCTTTTTTTTCTTTTCTTTTTTTTTTCTTTTTGGTGGGGGGGCACTCAAAAATGGTATTTTATAACATACAATTCCAGTTGTGTTTGGTCTTTCTGTTATAGCTGGTCACAGTGCTTCTGCAGGCACAAATAATAAATACTCAGATCTGTTCGTGTTCACAGAGGACACACACAGAGTTTATGCATATGCTTTGCCTTCAGGAATGGTGCATCAGCCAAATTACCTCTGTCTAGACAAGGGCTCTGTGTGTAAACCAACATGTAGCCAACAACAACAAAATTAAATGAGTTTAAATCTGGTTTGGGTAATTCAGATGGAGTGCTTAACGATACCGGCATCTCCAAGCCTAGGTTATAAATGTGCAATTTATTTTTTCAAAATGCAGTCACATGTAATATTGTAGGGTTAGGGTTAGAATCAATAATTTGTGATTGATGCTTTTGTGGCTGTTTTGTTGTTTATTTGTGTTTGGGTTGCCTATGTCAATTTTGCTTGAGAAAGGAAAAAGGGAAAGAAAAAAAAAATCTGACACAAGAATGACTGTTAGCATTCTAAATTAAACAACACAGCTCAACCAAAAACAGGTTTCCATTCATTTTTCACCATGTAACCGTTGTTTAAGCGCCATTTTGTAGCTTGACAAAGGGGAATACCGCAAAAATTTGCAAGTTGTGTCTTTTCCAAATAAATAGCATTCTTTTTGAACTTTGTTTTGTGCTTGAGAAATGGTTTACATAATTATTTACATATGAAGTCTAGTTTTGAAATGTACATTTGCTTACAACAGAGTTTGGTTTTCCTGAGATGACTGTGGGAGGTTGACAGGTCACTAAAATCCAGTTACAACCAGCTCAGTTCCTGGAGCATCAGAAACAGTTTTGCATATAATATATATACAGAACTAAGAAAGACTGCCACAAAAGACCAGATGAAAAAAAAAAGGATCTCAACCATAGCAGGCGCTGGCAGCATGAGAGTTTTCCAACTTCCAGGGAACAAAACGCAGAGCCAAACTCATGTTCATAACAGCAACAATATGCTTTATTCATCCCAGTGGGAAATTAAAGCTGTCGTTCAATGGCATTGACGCGCTACATTAACACCTACTAAGAAATGAATTTCACTTATCTCAGTAATTCAAAGTCATAAAACACACATTATGTTATTTACGTTATTCTGTTAACAAGGGAATTGATTGATGATCGCTTTTAAAGTGCTATTCTCTGCTCTCTTGAGCAGACTCACTGCGCTCACATGTGGTTCTACATGAGTGACTAGCTTTATAGCGCGTTTTTTTGAATATCCACCGAAGTGGTGTACTTACAGCGCTGTCATGGCTGGTGCCACATGAAACTGCAGCCATCTCGGCGCAAGTTCTGTGTACACCATACAACCATGCACCATGTCACTTCATGCAAAGCCACATACGTAAGGTGTATGCGTGTTTAGCTGTAACCTGCCACCTGCACTTTTGGCAGAATGACCAGGATCTTTTACGTGCTACTGTGGTAACACGGGGGT
>OY757554.1:2407690-2410190 GCA_963584105.1 Alviniconcha strummeri
GATATTATTAATATTGGAATATTAAGTGATATTTATTGTGACATTGGAATCTCTCTTCTTTTTGTCCAGCGTCCTTGGAGGGCAGCGATTTGTAAGTATATAGGTTTACAGTGTCTCCAGGTTTTAGTAAAACTGAGAATGCTTTGTATCTGCTGTCTGTTACTACCCGCTCTATCCTTCCTTCTATCTGCAAAACGTGTGAGTGTGTGTGTGTGTGTGTGTGTGTGTGTGTGTGTGTGTGTGTGTGTGTGTGTGTGTGTGTGTGTCCGCGTGCGTGCGTATGTTATTGTTGTTGTACAGCGCAGTTTTAATCCGCTTAGAGAATGGCGGTTTATAATAAAAACATCATCCATCATCATCATCATTATCATCATTATCATTGTTATTATTGTGGGTGATCGACTGACTCATTTGTTGTTTGAGAAAATACTGACCTGTACCAAAGTACTGCTGTACAACAGAATTAAGAAACGGAAGGCTAAAGCAAGGCATGTTTACACTTTCAGGTATCTCGTCATCACGGGTATTGTTTCCTTCGTGTTCCTTGTCCTGGGTATCTCAGGCATCGTTGTTTACTGTCACTATTGCAAAAAAGACGACAAAGTGGACTGTTGCCTGTGCCAGAATTGGTATTGCAATTGGTGCTGTGCCAATTTTTACCACGGCAATGAAGACAACGGCCGTGACCCTCCTCCATATACTGACAAGCCGTAGTGACCCTTTCACGGCCCCTTTGGACGTCCTAATTATGGACCCACATGCAAGACTGATGAGCAACTAGCCTCCTAATCCTGGTGATTTTCTAAACGGTGACGGCATTGATTTTTTTTTTTTTTAATCGGCCGCATGGCGTATGAAACGCAGATCGGGCTATCAGGCCAACCTGATCGCGTTTACTAGTTATAGACTCATTTTTTTACGTTTATGCAGCCTAAACGTCGTATGAAAAAAATAAATGTAAAAAAATGGCCGTCACCGACTAAGAATGAAAAACTAATGAACACTTGGTACAGATCGAGGCTCTCGGCCGCGTACCACTGATTCAGTGAAGACCAGAAATTATTCCAGAAAATGTGTATTCATATATATATATACAAGACTCATCATAAGCAAGAGCTCTTTGTACACGTGTTAACGGTAATCCCGCCCCGGTTATCAGATTCATGCAATTTCATTACTGTAAGGCTGTTAGTAACCCGGGAACCGGAGCAGACGACGGCTTTTGTTTTGAAGCGCGGCGTGTAGCGTAACGCCACATGGCCTTCACACAGCCGACCGGCGGTAGCCGCCGGTGCGCGCCAGTTTCAAATCTGTTTTCTCCCTTAGTATTTTGACCGCTTGTTTGTTTACCTACTCCTTTTTATGCACCAAGCCATGTACAATATAATTTGGCATCTTAGAATGTGTACACGTTTATTTAGACGCAGGATCGAGCTTAATCAGTAGCGGATGCCTCTCTAGGTCCATTCCGCTTTTCATAGCCGTCGTCTTCA
The DNA here is from genome assembly GCA_963584105.1 of Alviniconcha strummeri. Classification (NCBI taxonomy): domain Eukaryota; kingdom Metazoa; phylum Mollusca; class Gastropoda; family Provannidae; genus Alviniconcha; species Alviniconcha strummeri. Next base: position 2,409,184 of record OY757554.1, read on the forward strand.
TGGCGCGTTCTCTGTTTAGTACTAGTGAATAGTAGTGAATCGTTGTTTTGACTCGACTGATTAAAGTAATTCTGTGTCGATCAATGCTTTGTCGTATAGTTTTTGCTTAACTGACTTCATGTTTAGCGTTTATTTTGGGTTGAAATTAACTTATTAAGTATTGTGTACTGTAAAAGCTAAGTTGTATTCATAGACTACATGATATCACTCAGCGATGCTGCGACTAGATAACGCGCCCAAGTCGAAAGTTCGCACCGATTGTTTTAGTGCTAGTCTTTGAGTGTGTCTTGCTTCTCACACAGAACGTTGTATTGTAATTGTTATGTACCATTTTAACCGTGGGAACGTGCTCTTTATTCCGGCTTTAAGTTTTATTACTGACATTGATATTTTGTACATTGTGTTAGCTGTGATTTAGTTGTCTGAATCTGTTTAAAGACAGGTGCAAGCCACGCTTTCCACACTTGTTGTAAATAAAATAGGTCATGTGTGTACATTTTGTTTTACGGTTTAAAACTGAGATTGTAACTGTAGCTTTTATTTGATGTTTTTCATGATTTAATTAGTTTAGTTATTGTAGAGGAAACTGTATTTGTGCGGCGGGCCAAGGAAACACGAGATTGTCAGCCATTTTGTGGTCCAGTTTTTTCCCCCGCTGTTTTTGAATGACTTGAAAGGTTTTTACGAGTAACAATGTTCAGGACCTAAAACTACCATTTGCATTGGCCCAGGATGTGTGTCTTCAAGATATCGACAATTTTTTTTGTATTTGTTTCTATTGTACGCGGATGACATGACTGTACTAGCGAAATGTCCTGAAGATTTGCAAAGAACGTTAGATATGCTCGAAATATATTGTGAATTCTGGAATCTCGATATTAATGTTAGGAAAGCCAAAGTCATGATACTTTCAAGGGGAAGATCAGAAAAATGCCGAAATTCAGTTTTAATGAGGAAGCTGTTGACGAAGTTGTTTGGGATTATAAATATTTGGGAGTAAAATTTAA
>OY757554.1:2412690-2430771 GCA_963584105.1 Alviniconcha strummeri
AACAACAGTTAAACGGAGAGAGAGAGAGAGAGAGAGAGAGAGAGAGAGAGAGAGAGAGAGAGAGAGAGAGAGAGAGAGAGAGAGAGAGAGAGAGAGAGAGAGAGAGAGACAGAGACAGAGACAGAGACACAGACAGAGACAGAGACAGAGAGAGACAGAGAGAGACAAACAGACAGAGTCAGACAGACAGACAGACAGACAGAGTCAGACAGACAAACAGACAGACAGAGAAGAGAAAAAGAAAGAAAAATGCAAAATGAGACGTCGAGCTGAATCACTTATCTGTTTTGTCTTGTCCAATGGTTGGAAAAATATTGGCATTCTTTCATTCTTGCTTCAGATTTCGAAGCGACGACAATATACATAAATTATGAGGGCGCAATTCGTGGCAGCAAGCGATCGAACCATGCACAGCTAAGTAATTACTATGCTTTCGGCTTGACAATAACAGCCAGCACATTTCACATCTCTCGCTTGTCTCAGCAGAAGCGGTTGTACGTTTCCCACGCGCTCATTAGCGTAGACAGACTCACCCTCATCAGCATTCGAGTTAGTGCCTCTGCGCATGTCTGCTGAACGGTGCTGCAGTGTGCGAGCGTGTTTGGAATAAAAACACAGAGTAATAAATTAACGACTTCACTTGCACAACGAAGCAGCTCCGGCGAAAGAACGGGTGGACGAGCATCCCAAGCGTCGACCAGCTCTTCAAATTTTAAATCACGTGCGTTAAATATAACACAGCCATGGCGACCTTGAAATACCTGGCTGCAGTCTGTGTCAGCTGTCTCCTCTTTGCCCGTGTGACGGAAGCCACGACTCGTACGTCGCGGTTCTCCAACACAGGGCTGGACAGCATGGTCTTCACGAGCAGCGTGCTGTTTGAGACCACGTCCCGCTCCGTCTTGGACTGCGGAAGTCAGTGTGCCCTTGACACGCCGCAGTGCGTGACGTTCACCAGCGTGAAGGGGTCGTCATCCTGGTTCTGTCGCGGATACAACGTCACCTTCAACTCCACCAGCGCTCAAGGCGAGTCAGCGACCGGGGCCACAACCTTCTCAAGGCCGGGTAAGATGTGTTCACTACTGCAGGCTACTAATACCCAGTAGTTGGGAATGAATCAGTTAAGTGAAATAAAGCAGGGAGGTCGAATGAACCAGAGAAGTGGAATGAACAGCGAATGAACCAGGGAAGTGGAATGAACAGTGAATGAACCAGGGAAGCGGAATAAAGCAGGAAGGTTGAGTAAAGCAGGGAGGTTGAATGAAGCAGGGACGTCGAATAAACCAGGGAAGTGGAATGAACAGGGAATGAACCAGGGAAGTGGAATGAACAGTGAATGAACCAGGGAGGTTGAATGAACCAGGGAAGCTGAATGAGCCAGGAGAAAAAAAATGAACCAGGGACGTTGACTAAACCACGGAGGCAGAGATTAAAAGGAATTCTCGGCCATAGGCGAAGCATGCCAGTCTGTACTGTGAAAGTCAGTAACCTAGCTACTCCAGACTTTACATCTGGAACCTAGCTTTGATATCTCTGGAATCTCAGCACAAGAGCATCATTTCTGCTTCCGCCCATAAAATCCACAGGCTTTCGTCAAATAATCGATTAGCTAACAACAACAACAACCTCAAAACCGGCCCCCCGAAACAGAATCTTTTTCAAGATCGCAAAACTTTGAATATTTTTCTACCTCGTAGAACTCTTAACATTTTGGGGGCATTTCGGAACATACTGTTAACTGCACGTAAGGTTGGTTAGTTGTTGTTGTTGTTTAAGATAAATTTCTATTAATGCAACTTGCTGATACATGTTGTTTAGCATGATAATTGTAAGATCAGTGTATATTAATTTTGTTTTAATAAAAAAGGGAGAAGAAGAAGCTGAAGAAAATCGGGGACTACTACTGGGACATAGACTACATTTGAAGACCTCAGAACATAGAATATGTTTTGACCTTTCAAAACTTTTAATGCATTTCTACCTCAAAGAACTTAGATTATTTTTGCCATTTCAGAAATTAGAATATTTTTTGACCTCGAAGAACTTTGAACATTTTGGGGCCTCGAAAAAAAAGAATATTTTCGAAATCTCAGAACTTGGAACGCTTTCAGACTTTTCAAAACTCGACATTTCGGAACTTAGAATCTTTTCGGACCTCTCAAGTAAAAATATTCCAAGATTTCAGGACTTGAAACATTTTCGGGCAGGGGTTGTCAGACCTTGAAGTGTGGCTCGACGGATGCTGTAGCTCTACACTGGTGGCAACTTAGGTTTGCTTTGTACACGTGTTGTTGCATAGACAGATCTAACTGTAACTAGTTTGGTATATTTTCAGGGAAAAGAACCTGTGTATGCCTTTGTTGTTTCATGCATAGAATCCTGCAACTTTTTATACTCGAATATAAACCGGAAACTCATTCGCATTCGTTGGCTTGATCCATACTTGTGTTGTACGTCTTGCATTGTGATTGTATGTTTGTTTGTTTTCCATCATGACAGATACGCTTGCAGATACTCATATATTTTTTTTTTTACCATCAACAGGCGCACACGGTCAGAAAATCGTGCAGCTGACGCTCAGCTTTACGCTTTATGTTTGTTTGTTTCCAATCCTGACACAGAGAGCATGAGCGATCTAGGAAGGAGTATCGGTTAATTTATTAATTTTTGTATCTGAGTGGACGAGCGGAAATTGGTGTGCGTATCTCTCTCTCTCCCTCTCTCTCTCTGTCTCTGTGTGTGTGTGTGTGTGTGTGTGTGTGTGTGTGTGTGTGTGTGTGTGTGTGTGTGTGTGTGTGTGTGTGTGTGTGTGTGTGTGTGTGTGTGTGTGTGTGTGTAACATGGTTACTGTTTGAAAGGCGATAATGGTAGGCTACAATATTTAAGATTCTGTTTGTTCGAAATGTATGTTAGCGTGGTTTTTGTCATAAAATGTTTATAGCGTGGTTTTTGTCATAAAATGTTTGTACAGCGCAGTGAGTTTAACTCTGGTTAGAGAACAGCGCCGTATAGGAATTATTTATTATTATTATCATCATTATACGCTTGCAGACACTCATATATTTTCACCATCCACAGACGCACACAGTCAGAAATTCGTGCAGCTAACGCTCGGCTCTACACTTGAACTACTCTGTTATCTAGGGGACTGGTGGCTAAACCACACCTGTACTGCCTACCATGAGTGCCCAGATCTATTCTCCGAGTGCTACAAAGGACGGTGCCTGTGCCCTATTGGCTTCTACTTCTCTCTGCTTCAGTTGAAGTGTGTTACTGGTGTGTGCTTCTTGGTGTTTACGTCTGATCGTTTTATGCGTGTGTGTATGTGCGTGTGTGTGTGTGTGTGTGTGTGTGTGTGTGTGTGTGTGTGTGTGTGTGTGTGTGTGTGTGTGTGTGTGCGCGCGCGCGTGCGTGCGTGCGTGCGTGCGTGCGTGCGTGCGTACGTGTGTGTGTGTGTGTGTGTGCGTGCGTGTGTGTGTGTGTGCGTGCGAGTGCGTGTGTGTGTGTGTGTGTGTGTGTGTGTGTGTGTGTGTGTGTGTGTGTGTGTGTGTGTGTGTGTGTGTGTGTGTGTGTGTGAGTGAGTGAGTGAGTGTTACAGACAAACAGACATACATAGAGAGAGACATGAGGAGAGAGAAAACGTTATCACCCACGAATTGAGACTTTAGTCAATAGTTTTAGTACTTTAGTACAGTCTGTCCTTGCTTTGCTCTCTCTCTCTCTCTCTCTCTCTCTCTCCTCTCTCTCTCTCTCTCTCTCTCTCTCTCTCTATATATATATATATATATAAACACAAACGATTACTAATACTATCAGCAGACCAAATTATAAGAGAGAGGAGGGTTACAGACACTGAGAGAGAGAGAGAGAGAGAGAGAGAGAGAGAGAGAGAGAGAGAGAGAGAGAGAGAGAGAGAGAGAGAGAGAGACAGACAGACAGACAGACAGACAGACAGACAGACAGACAGACAGACAGACAGACAGATAGATAGACAGACAGACAGACAGACAGACAGACAGACATTAAAATGAAGAGCATGCATGTATGCATAATATACATTTCTGACACATAATTATTCACAAATATTGAAAATATAAATGTTCAAATCATGTTCCAAAAAAAAGAAGAAAAAAAGTGCACATATCCATAATCAATGTTTGTTGTGAATTTTTCCATTAAGTACTGTTTAAATGTTGTTGTTTTTTAAATGCTTTGTGATCTGATAAAATTTTAATCGATAACGGTAAATTGTTCCATAGGTTTCCCCCGGAATACATCAAGCTACATTTAAATAAATCTAATCTAGGACGGGGTACTGATTCTGTTCTGATTTGAATGAAAATTTAATTTTAGATTTGATGGTGCATAACCAAATACTAATTTATGCATAATAATGCCTTTATTAAATTCTAACTTTAATTTTAGCGGAAGAACATCTAAAAGTTTATAGTCGTGAGCTGTCAAAGATGTGGATTTTAGAAGGGTTAATTTAAGGGCTCGCTTGTGAATACTAACAAGAGGTTTTAATGTGTTTGCACTAGCAGAGTCCCAGAGTGTTGAAACATAGTCAATGATTGGTTGGATATGTGCATGAAAAAATAGTTTTCGAGCATGAGCATTTAGAAAATGTATAATTTTTGCAAGTTGATATAGCTTTTGAGAAACACGTTTGGTTAGTTCATTTACATGATTTGTCCAAGACAAATTATTATCAATAGTTACTCCTAAAACCTTATGTGTTGTTACTTTCGACAATTTTATCATTTCCAATATAAAGTGGCATGCGAGAAGATATGTTCTGGCGTTTTTGTCTTGTTGTTATGGTCATGTATTTGGTTTTGTACGAGTTTAGCGACATATGATTTAGTTCAGTCCATTGAAGAAGGTTATTTATACTTTCCTGTAAGCTAAGCAAAAGATTATTTAGGTTTGAGTGACTAGAGCGGATAGTGGTGCCATTAGCAAATAGTTCACATAAAGCTTTTATGAATAAGGGCAAGTCGTTTATGTAGAGAGAAAAGAGAAGCGGGCCTAGCACTGAACCTTGTGGAATACCGTATTTTACGGGAAGAGAATCGGATTTAATTGTGTTTATACAAACAAGCTGTTCTCAATTTGACAAAAATTAAGAAATTAAGTGCAGGGTATCATTGGATAATCCATAAAGAGTTAATTTCCTCAAAAGTAGATCATGGGTCACTCGCCTGACAGGCTGGAGGTGTGCTCGAGCTCCGCTGTGTCTCGTCCTTTTCTGTGGATGTAATGATTGTGTGACTGTGATTCTGGCGTGGCTACTTCATCATGAATGGACCTTTCATTTGGTGGGTCTTTTGCGTCCCTCCGCCTACTAGAATGTTGCTACTCTGCATTTTGCTTTCTACAAGGCTTTGTGTATTGAGCCGTCAGTGTCAGCCATTCAGTTCACAAGCTACCTGTTTCTTGCACGTGCAAGGAGACGGCTTTCAACGGGGACAGGCGATTGCCAAAGGTGAGTGATCCAAGCGTGTGTTCATACAATACAATCGCGCTCAACTCCTTGATATGACACCTGCTCGTTTGACCCCAGACCTGGTTTCTCACCTTCGCTCACTGCAAATCGGCGTTGATTTGCCGAGAAAACGGTCTCGACGCGGAGGAAGAAGGAAGCAAAAACAATTCAAACAAGTCAGTCACACTCCTCCCTCGTCACTCTCATTGACTGAACGATTGATAAGCGAGATCAAGACTTAGTCGAAGATAATAGGTCTGATATTCCTGTTCGGATTACCAGCCATGTCAACCATACTCCAACCATTCGTCAGTCCGGTGTGAATTTCAGCAACCTGATTTCCATCACCACACAAGACAGTCATGAATCCACTCATCAGTCTCAGAGTTGTATGAAGGTATTGTGCTTCAACGCGCAGTCATGCCGACAGATCGCCACTGATATTCATGATATGATCGTAGACACTAATGTTGATGTGTTGATGTTGACGGAAACGTGGCTGTATTCCCACGGTGATGAGGCCTACATTGCTGCCATGACTCCAGCAGGCTACGACTTTCGTTCGTTCCCCCGCCTAGGATCTAGAGGAGGTGGTGTCGGTTTTGTCACGAGGACAACCCTGTCAACTTCCTTGTTATTCAAACCCCTTGATTAATAATAATAATAATAATAAAGAGGATTTCTAGAGCGCCCATCTACCACACTAGGTGGCAGCACAGGGCGATTACAGCTCTTTTGAAGCAGTGGAGATGCGGCTTTCATTTGATCATGTTTCTGTTGCTATCGTGTGTTTTTATCGACCGCCACCAAGTAAACGCAACAAACTGACCAACTCCATGTTTCTTGAGGAATTCTCGGAACTTTTATCTCAATACGCCAGTTCTCGCAGTGATAGTGTGTACATTGGTGATTTTAACTTTCACTATGATGATTGTTCTGACGGACAAGTGAGCCGCCTGAGGACGATGCTGAGTGATCACAACCTGACTCAGCTCGTCAACGTACCCACCGATAAGCGCAGCCATATCCTGGACTGGGTTGTGGTGCGCTCCGAGAACAGCTGTTTCTGTTTTGACAGCGTGCAGGACGACCCAGATCTGTCAGACCACAAAGCTGTCGTATGCACGCTGGCTGTAACGAGGCCCTCCCCGCGCAGAAGTCTTGTGACATCAAGGAACATTAAGGCCATATGTCTCTCCGGCTTCCAGTCCGACGTGAAGGCCTGGGTTGAGGCCGCCAGTCAACAATCTTGGATCTGGCTAGCCTCGTCGATGTCTACAATGATGGGCTTCGTCGAGTTCTTGACCGCCACGCCCCATCCGTCTCCAGATGCGTGAGAGACCGCCCTTCCGCCCCCTGGATGACCGAGGAGATCAGGGAGGCTCGACGGAGACGGAGACTGGCAGAGCGACGATGGAGAGCGACCCGTCTCACAGTCCACAGGGAAATCTACGCCAAGGAGCGGGCTGTTGTGAAGGCGTGTGTTCAGGAGGCCAAGAGACGGTTCTACTGTGAGAAGATCGACTCCAGTTCTTCCTGCAGGCAGCTCTTCGCTGTGTCCAGCGAACTGTTGGGCAAGTCCAGCACCGCCCCTCTCCCATCAGACATCCCCCGTTCCGATCTGCCTGATCGGTTTTGTGACTTTTTCTCCGACAAGATTGACCGTATCCGTGACGACCTGGACTCGCGCTCATGTGAGCCACCGACCTTTGCCATTTTTGATGGTCCACAGCTCTCTCAGTTTGAACCGGTGACTGACGAACTAATACGTGAACTCATCTTAAAGTCACCGACGAAAAGTTGCATGCTTGATCCTATCCCTACTTCCCTTACCAAACAGTGCCTTGATGCCCTTGTTTCGTTGATCACGTTTATTGTTAATGCCTCTCTTTCTACAGGTATAGTCCCTCCCCAGTTCAAGCAGGCTATTGTAACACCACTCTTGAAGAAGCCTGGACTCGACACAAATGATATGAAGAACTTTAGACCTGTGTCAAATCTGTCTTTCCTCTCAAATATCCTTGAGAAAGTTGTCCTGATTCAGTTGAAAAAACATTTGTCTTGCAATAATCTTTGTGAAATCTTTCAGTCCGCTTACAGGCAAAAACCATAGCACAGAGACTGCCGTACTGAGTGTCCTTGATGGTCTGCTTGGTAGCGCGGATGAGAGACTAGTTTCCCTGGTGGCTCTGCTTGATCTAAGTGCTGCTTTTGACACTTTGGACCATCCGATACTGCTGAAACGGCTTGAAACAACCTTTGGTGTTAGGGGTACAGTCCTCGACTGGTTTGTCTCCTACCTAAGTGGCCGTTTTCAGTCAGTCATTGTTGATGGCGTTGTGTCCGGCTCCCGCCCCCTTGTATACGGCGTGCCCTAGGGTTCCGTGTTGGGACCGGTCTTGTTTACCTTGTACTCCCAGCCTTTGTCAGATGTGATTTCTGTCCATAATTGTGACTATCACAAGTACGCCGATGACACTGAGCTGTCCAAAAGTGCCCCACCTGATCAGTTCCTTTCTGTTCAATCCTGTATTCAGACATGTATTGATGATGTTCTGCTCTGGATGAATAGCAACAAGCTTAAGTTGAACACAGATAAGACTGATGTTATGCCCGTTGGCTCTGCATCTTGTCTTGAGTCGGTCTACAGTGAGTACGCAAACATTGGCAGAAACAGTGTTCCTTTTAAAACGTCGGTTAAATACCTTGGAGTCCATCTTGATAAAACGTTGTCAATGCAGAAGCACATCAGCAGCATCTGCTGTGCATCCTTTCTAGAGCTCCGACGTATCGCGTCAATCCGACCGTACCTGTCCCAAAGCGCTGCGGCAAGACTTGTTGCGGCAATGGTCATATCCCGCCTTGATTATTGCAACTCAGTTTTCATAGGTCTACCAGCAGACCTGATCGCTCGGTTACAGAGGGTGCAGAATAACGCGGCACGGCTCGTGTTGAAAAAAGAAGAAGACGAGATCACGTAACACCGCTTCTTAAGGAACTTCACTGGTTACCAGTAAAATTCCGCTGTCAGTATAAGATTGCAACTCTTGCTTACCGCCATTTTGATGGGTCTTTACCTCCTTATCTTTCTTCATCTCTCTGCACTTATGAACCGTCTCGCTCTCTCCGATCTTCTAATGAAAAGCTGCTCAAAATTCCAAAGCGAAATCTCAAATCATTTGGGCAACGTTCTTTCAGTTTCATGGCACCATCTCTCTGAAATTCTCTGCCGGACACTCTAAGAAATGTACCAACACTGTCTCAATTCAAATCGCAGCTAAAAACCTTCTTGTTTGCACAGGCCTTCCTGTAGAATCTGAAGAAATCTCTGTGTGTGTGTGGCAGTTGAATGTAGATGGATGCATATGGATACGGAAAGTGGAAAGGGAAGGGAGAGGGGGGAGAGTATGAGAGATCTAGGCAAGAGAAGGAGGCACGGGTTGGGTGGGTGATAAGACAGATTCAAATTGGTGTTGTTGTCTGAGATCATTAAGTTAATATTTGGTTAATTATTGTATGAGTGGACGAGCGGAGACTGGTGTGCGCGTGTCATTGTGTGTGTGTGTGTGTGTGTGTGTGTGTGTGTGTGTGTGGGTGTGGGTGTATATATTGTTCGATAGGCGATAACGGTAATTTAAGTTACAATAATTAAGGTTTTGTTTGCTGAAATGTATGTTAATGTAGTTTTTGTGATAAGATGTTTGTACAGCGCAGTGAGTTTAACTCTGGTTAAAGAATAGCGCTTTATAAGAATTATTTATTATTATTATTATGATCAATGACATCAACAGAGAGAGAGAGAGAGAGAGAGAGAGAGAGAGAGAGAGAGAGAGAGAGAGAGAGAGAGAGAGAGAGAGAGAGAGAGAGAACTGATTGATTGATTGATCTTTATTACACAAGGATAAAGGTTTAGGTTCTATCAATGATTAAATGAATATTGTTTTATCAAATATGTTTAAAACCTTTTTACTTGAGAGAGAGAGAGAGAGAGAGAGAGAGAGAGAGAGAGAGAGAGAGAGAGAGAGAGAGAGAGAGAGAGAGCTAATGTTATTTGAACAAACATCTTTAAAACCTTTTTACTTTTATATGAAAAAAATCTCCTTTCTAACTAACATCTGCCAGCAGTCAACATCATGTCTAATTGCCCTGACGCTAAAGGATCGAATGTCCCTCATAGCAAGCGCAAGGAAAACAACTATGTATTTACACTTTTTTTTTTTTTTTTTTTTTTTTTTTTTGTCTCTCAGAATGCGCGGAATCTGACCTACAAAGAACCTTCCTTGAATTCCCTGGCTCCTATATCCAAGACACCGTCACAGAGTCCGTATCATCGCTGAGTCTGGGTCTCTGCCTGGAACAGTGCCGCAGCATGACCTCTTGTCGTACCCTGGTGTATGATCATAGTAACTCTGTGTGTCACGTACACATGATGAACATAATGGAACTCGCTTGGGGCGCTCTGATGTCTGATAATTTTAATTTCAGCTTGTATCAAAAAATGTGCGCCTGAGATGGACTCCGTCTTTGCCTTCTCCTCTTGATCCACACCCAAACGACCCACCGTTCGGCATGGGCACTTTCTAGGATGACCTGAACGTTTAAAGCAGTCGTTCTGCAGAATTTTACGCATAGTGCTCCTCTCCACGTGCTCGTTTTAAAGCAAGTGCCCCAAACTCCAAGCACTAGTTTACGACATCCTTCCTTCAACCACTGCCGTATTTAGTTACGCCATAGGTCCCAGAAAACTGTCAGCTAAAGAGCAGTTTTTTGTTGGTGGTGTTCAAACAGTACTAGGTAGTACGTAGTCGTAAACCAGTGCTTCGAGTTTGCCTCTACGGTTGACCGGACGTTAAAATCTGAGGTGACCTTGTGCGGTTGACCGGACGTTAAAATCTGAGATGACTGTGCCCTTAACAGGACGTTAAAATCTGAGGTGACCCTGAGCGGTTGACTAGACGTTAACATCTGAGGTGACCTTGTGCGGTTGACCGGACGTTAAAATCTGAGATGACTGTGCCGTTAACAGGACGTTAAAATTTGAGGTGACCCTGAGCGGTTGACTAGACGTTAAAATCTGAGGTGACCTTGTGCGGTTGACCGGACGTTGAAATCTGAGGTGACCCTCTACGGTTGACCGGACGTTAAAATCTGAGGTGACCCTCTACGGTTGACTAGACGTTAAAATCTGAGGTGACCCTCTTCGGTTGACCGGACGTTAAAATCTGAGATGACTCTGTGCTGTTAACAGGACGTTAAAATCTGAGGTGACCCTGTGCGGTTTACTAGACGTTAAAATCTAAGGTGACCCTCTGTGGTTAACTGGACGTTAAGATCTGAAATGACCCTGTGCGGTTGACCGGACGTTAAATAAAATCCAACCCGGCCCCATTCTGGATAGCCAGTTGCTAGGTGTAGACCTTGTCTTACCTGTAATAGAATAAAATTGAAATACAGGTTTTCTTTAGTTCTTTTGAACGTGGGAGCGTGACCTGTCACACTGATACAGATTCAGTTAGACTGTGTTGATCAGTCACACTGTGTTGATCAGTCACTGTGTTGATCAGTTAGACTGTGTTGATCAGTCAGACTGTGTTGATCAGTCAGTGTTGATCAGTTAGACTGTGTTGATCAGTCAGACTGTGTTGATCAGTTAGACTGTGTTGATCAGTCTGTTTAGCATAAACCAAGGGATTTATCGCCGCTTGAGTGACGTCACACTGCTGATTATTGTATATTTTAATATTGATGATACAAATACTTCAAATTTATTGTGAGCAAGTGCGATTTGTACATGTTTTTACGGTAATCCCGGCCCCGTTATCACATGCATGCAGTTCCGTGCTATTAAAGCAGAAACAAGATCCGACGGGGGCTTTTAAGACGAGGCTTTTGTTTTGAAACATGGTGATAATAATAATGTACATTTATCATGCGCCCATCAACGCCCTGAGCGCTCACATGATACATATTAACCTAAATATGATATTCTATACACATGTAGAGCATAGTGCTACCAAAACAATTTACATAAAGTTTTATAAAACAACAACAACAACAAAAACACTACAAACACACGCACACGCACACACACACACACACACACACACACACACACACACACACACACACACACACACAACCACACACTCACCCACAAACACACACACACACACACACATCACATGAACACACACACACTCACACACAAACACACACACACACACACACACACACACACACATACACAAACACACACACTCACACACACACACACACACAAACACACACACACACACACACACACACACACACACACACACACACACACACACACACACACACACACACACACACACACATCGTATATAGCGTGACGTCACACGGCCTTCACACGATGCGCGCCAGATGTATTCGAATCTATTCACCCCCACCCCCATCCCACCCCTACCCTCCATTAAATTTTGACCGCCTGCTGTTTGTTATCTACTCTTTTTATTCATCAAGCCACGTGTAATATTATTTGGCATATTAGAATGTGTAAGTGTTGTTTATTAAGATGCAGGATCGAGCTAAATCAGTAGCCGATGTCTCGCTGTGGAAACCTTGACCATGTTGCTTTACGTCCACAGAAGCGAGGTTGCTTATTAGGGACGGGGGGGGGGGGGGGGGGGGGAGGGGGAGGGAAGGGGGCGAGATAGTGAAGGCTCGACCGCGGATGCCGCCCGAAAAAGACCGGAGAGACCGTGGACCTCCGCCAGAACAATGGAAGTGTTAAGGCGGTGTCCCCTCGCCATTGCCCAGCGACTAGTGCACAACTCAAGTGCTGTTTCAACCGCCGTGCTGAGCAGAGTCACAAGGACAATGTCCGTTGCGCTGCTGTTGAGGAACAACCCGAAGCGACAGAAGTCCAACTTTCGCAGCCCAGCTCCACCTCCCTGCTCATGATCTCTTCTGGGCTGAGGGTCCAGCTCCACCTCCCTGCTCTTGATCTCGCCTGGAAGTCTGTTTGTACTGTCGAAACAGGAATAGGTCTATTTTCATAACCGTCGCTTCCACGGCCGGCCTTCTCTGTTTAGAAGTGAATCGATGTTTTGACTCATTAAAGCAATTCTGCGTCGATCAGTGCTTTGTAGTATAACCTATGATATTTTACTTAACTGACTTCATGTTCAGTGTTTATTTTGGGTCGAAATTAAGTACTGTGTACTGTAGAAGCTAAGTTTTATTAATAGATTACTTGACATCAGCGATGCTGCGGTAAGATAACGCGCGCCAGGCGAAAGATCACACCGATTGTTGTATTGTCTGTGTCTTTGAGTGTGTCTTGCTTCTCACACAGAACGTTGCATTATAATTGCTGTGTACTGTTTTAACTGTCTGAGCGTGCACTTTATTCTGATGCACGTCGATATTTTGTACACTCTGTTAGCTGCTATTTAATGGTGCGAATCTGTATACAGACAGACACAAGCCACGCTTGTTGTAAATTAAATCAGTGAAATTTGTACAGCCTGTTTACATCGTTTAAAGGATTATAATTTCAGCTTTCATTTGATGTTTTTCATGATTTAATCAGCTTAGTTATTGTTTAGAAAATTGTACTTGTACGGGCCGAGGAAACACAAATGTCGGCCATTTTGTGGTCCAGAGGGCCGATTTGATAGTAGCGAGAGCGTGCTTTCCTTGCGGCCCGCGCCGCACTGTTATCTATACATGCAAGTGAACATTTTCGGCACGGTGACCCGGTTTGGCATAGCGGTAAGACATTAGGCTGGTAAGCAGAGGGACCTCGGTTCGAATCTGCTTCGGCTCTGCTTTCTCTTCACAAGTTGTGGTCTGTGGACACTGTCTTGTGACTTTGTCCCTCACAATTAATGAAACATTAAAATGGCTCCCATCGCTGTCCACGGGCCTTAATGCAGGAGTCATATTCTGGTGGTGACACTGTCGCGATAGGTATAATAGTCTCCTTATTCCCCCACCTCCAACCCCCCCCTCCCCCCGTCCCCGTCCCTAATAAGCCTTACGGTTTCTGTGGACGTTAAGCACCATGTTTACTTACTTACTTACATTCTGGGTGTGCTGAGAAATTGTCTGTAGCGAAATGAGTCCTGATCGCGGTACGTTTCAAATCTGCTGTTGTCTAATCTTTGCCTGACTCCGCTGCCTGCCCCATTCCTTCTACCTCTGCACACCATCACATTATCACAAGAGGAGACATGCGGCTGGCCATCGCACCAGGATCGACAGTTCATTGGTTATTTAAATCAGATGATTTACCTTCCAAATTTAGCGCGATAGCTAGCCGCATGTGTCATACTGATACACGTAAAACAGGACAGTGAAACATGTTGAGAACATTTTTGTTTTCAGCTGTTCTTCTTGTGCCTAAGTTCATTTTATATATGGAACACATAGATCATACAGATTTGAAAATATTCGTGTTTTTGCATGTAAATAAATTGTTTGCAATTCGTCAGCACGTGAACTTGCTTTCTTAAACGATCAAAATGTAAAGCAAAAGTGCTCAGTATTTTATGGCTTTAGCTGTAGTTGCACTCCGCTCTATTCAGCAGAATCTCCCCTAAATACAGTAGACTCTTCGTGACAAGTGTGATCTCAACCGTTCATTGGAAACTAAAATGTATGATTTATTGCTTGCTTGCTAGAAGTACCAATCACTTTACAAGAAGCATTGTCATCTATTAAGCAAACGTCTTGTTTCTGATTGTTAAACATAAAAAAGTGGTATATTTACGACTACAGTGAAAGAAATTCGGTCACACAAAGACAAGGGGTTATTATTTGTACACCTAAGGAAGGAAAACCCAAACAATTTCTGAAAAAACTGGAGACAGATCATTTTGCTAAACACTCTGTATAAAACTGCATCTTGGTGTATTGCTGTGGACAAGGCTGCATTGCCAAAGCTGATAGGTTATGATCTGAAGGTTTCTTTGAAATACAGATTTATAGGGAAAATATTAGTCTATTGCATGCTACATTGGTGTATCCTAAAAAAACACCAAGTGCCTAGTCTTCTTCTAATGGTAGACTTTATAAAGGCTTTCGACAGTGTGGCCTGGTCATTTATTGAAAAATCCTTCAGTAAATTCAAGTTTGGAAATGATATAATACAATGGATTTTGACTGTTTATATCAACATTAATTCATGTGTGCACAATATTCTCAATGGTTTGATGTGAAAGGAGATACGAGAGCTTGCACTAGGCCTAATCCCATGTCAGCTGAGTCCAGGCTTTTGGTACGTAGGATCTTGGAGGGGTCAGGGTCATGACTGGAGTAAAACAGGGTGATAGTGGCCAGCGGAGTAAGCCGGCAGGGTTCATTAATTAATTTATTGTAAATATTTTTTATAATCGCTTTATTAGGACAGTAATTTTTAAGAGGAGGTCCTAGGAAGTGGCAGTTTATGTGATATGCACAGCTTGATGCCAGTGGGATTTTTCATGTATTTATTTATGATGACTTTTTACTTGATGTTTTTGTATGTTGTTGTTGTAATTTAATGATGTTTTATAATTGGAGTGAATGTGTGATGAGTGCACTTGGCACCACAAAACATTGACACTTGGCAATAAAATTGTATTGTTTTGTATTGTATTGTATTATTGCATTGAGACAAGGTGATCCGCCATCTCCTTGTTAATTTCTTATTTGTGTAGAACCCTCAGACTGAGTGATTCGTCGAAATGAAAATATACATGGTATAAACATTTTAGATGAAGAAATATTGTTGTGACAATTTGCAGATGATACAACCCTTCTCCTGCCTGGTAGAAGAGACTCATTTTGTTCATGTATGTGTCTTACAGATGTTTGCTTCAATATCCGGTCTAAATATTAATGTTGATAAAACTGAAGCTGTATGGGTAGGATCACGAAGAAACTCGAGATTGAGATTTATGCCAGAAATTAATCTTGATTGGAACCCTGTAACACTCAAGGTTCTAGGTGTTATATTCTCCACAGATGTACCTGAAATGGTTAAAATAATTTTGAAAACAAGCGAAGGGAAACTTCAAAAAGAGTTAAATGTCTGATCTAAAATAAATCTGACCACAGTCACCTTCGTAACAAGGTTAACTTAAAAACTAATAGTCCACTTACTGATGAATCTTTCTCATCATAAAGAGAGTTGTTCAAAAAAAAAAAAAAAAAAGGAAGTATAATAATGATTGAATAAGGATTTGTATAATTTTCTTCGGAATGTGGATAACAGGTTTCACTTATATATATATATTCCTATGTCATATGCAGCAAATAACTTGTTTTATGCCCATCGGATGTCTAAAGCAGGAAAAAGAAACATTTATTACTAAATTTAGTGAGTGAAATCTAATTTCTTGTAGAGCCATAATAGGTGTATGTGCTTTTCAGTCCGATAGAATAGGCGCTTATCGAATCTTTTTCTTTGTACTGTAATTGTCTTTGTTATCATGCTTTCTTTGGTTTTCTTTTGTTCATGAAAGTAAGTGTAATATCTTCTTCTTCTTCTTTCTTTTTTTAAATACATTTTAGAATAAATTATTTAAATGCTTCCGTTTTGCTGAATTACATTTTTAATGATTTTATAATTAATTGAAATGTATTGCTTTTAATATTTTAGGATCTTTGTAATTTTGTACGGTGTGTGTGTGTGTGTGTGTGTGTGTGTGTGTGTGTGTGTGTGTGTGTGTGTGTGTGTGTGTGTGTGTGTGTTGTGTGTGTATGTGGGGGGGGGGGGGTCCGAAGAGATAGGATGAGAACAGTGATGGTTATGTTTGTGTTGATTGTATATTGTGATGTGTGCGATGCTACGTGTTGTTGCGTACTTTTTAAGTGTTGATCTTTTACAGTATATTTACACTGTCTTTGTTCTTTATGTGTGGCACCCACATTTTCCTTCGAAGGAATAAACAATTTCTAGACTTTTTTTAATTTCTTTTTTTCGTTTCTTTTTTGTGTGGGTCGGGGTTTAATGCACTTAGTTTTGGCTGTGTCATTCATTTAGGATTGTTGTTTTAATATATAGTAGTGTTTAGCCCTTGTGAAACTTGTCAAACCCTTTTCGTTTGTTTGATATGTAATGAACCCAAACTGGAGATTCTGGAGAAAACAAATGTTTTGTTGATACATTTGTGTGTGTGTGTGTGTGTGTGTGTGTGTGTGTGTGTGTGAGAGAGAGAGAGAGAGAGAGAGAGAGAGAGAGAGAGAGAGAGACAGACAGACAGACAGACAGACAGACAGACAGACAGACAGACAGACAGACAGAGGGACACACACACACACACACACACACATACACATACACGCACGCACGCACAGACACTGCAAACACATACACACACAAACCTGTTAAATCCTGGTGTGAATGGGAAGGTTCTACGTGTTATACGAGATATGTATGCTAAAGCAAAATCATGTATGAAAACCAGGCATGGTCTATCGCAGTGTTTTGTCTCTAACGTTGGTCTGCGTCAGGGGAAATTTTCCCCAGTTTTGTTTTCGCTGTTTTTGAATGACCTGAAAAGTTTCTTACGAGTAACAATGTTCAGGGCCTAAAAGTACCATTTGAATGGCCCAGGATGTGTGTCTTCAAAATATCGATAATCTTTTGTATTTGTTTCTATTGTTGTACGCGAATGACACAGTTGTACTAGCCGACTGTCCTTCAGGGGTCTCGATATTAATGTTATGAAAACCAAAGTCATGATATTTTCAAAGGGGAAGATCCGAAAAATGCCGAAATTCAATTTTAATGAGGGAAACTGTTGACGTTGTTTGGGATTATATATATTTGGGAGTAAAATTTAACTATAATAACAAGTTTATAAAGGCACAACAGTTACAGTTTTCACTTGCAAACAGGGCTATGTTTTCATTGTTAAGGAAATGTTGGCAGCTTCATTTGCCACTAGATATACACTTAGACCTTTTTGAAAAATGTGTGCACCCAATCCTTTTGTATGGTTGTGAAGTATGGGCGTGCGAGAAGATGGATGTAATCTCAAAACTACAGCTTTGAATTTTAAAAGTGATCTTAGGTGTCAAAGTTACAACCCCAACATGTATGGTGCTTGGAGAAGTGGGAAGATATCCGATAGAAATTGAAGCAAAATGCAGGATGTTAGGATTTTGGTATGGTTTGTGCAGTACCTCTCACTCTGAATCGCCTAAGATTTCTAACCTAATGTTTCAGCTATGTTCTAAGTTGTATTATGCAAGCGATTATAAGCTCCCATGGCCTATGAAAGTGCATTCGTTATTAGATAGTTTAGGATTATCTTATATTTGGTCTAACCAAATCCATACCATCGAAAGTTGTAAGCGTATAGTGAAGCAAAGACTAATGGATCAGTTTATACAAGAATGGCAAAGCAGAGTAGCAGAAAATAGTGTTTGTAGTAATTATCGTTTATTTAAAAAGAAATTTTGCTTTGAGCAATATCTAACCTATCTCCCATATATCCTAAGACAAAGAATATTGAAATTTAGACTTAGTAATCACAGACTGCCAATCCAGCAAAGACGATCGTTAGGTATTCCAAGGGATGAAAGACTATGTACTGTTTGTGACAGTGATGAGGTAG
>OY757554.1:2430971-2438471 GCA_963584105.1 Alviniconcha strummeri
AGCGACCAGCCATCCCTCATTCAGACCCCCCCACCCCCCCAACACACACACACACACACACCCCCTCAGTCTCCTAACCCACCACCCCACCCCGCCCCCTTCTCCTCCTCCTCCCTTCTAGAAATAACACCGACGTAACTGAAAAGAACCACAGCTGATTTTTCACGAAAGTTGGCGTCTGCTCGCCAATAAGACGACGTCAACAAACCCGCTGTTTCCTTTCAAACAAACCGTGCCGTCCACGTTCCCCCCTCCCTCGCCTCCGCCCCCTCACCCCCCCCCCCCCCCCCCCTCCGTGCAAGCCAGCTCGGTTTGTGCCGCGCAGGAGGGGGGTGGGGTGGAGGCGGAGAGGTGGGGGGTCCCATTTTTGTCGCTCAATGCGGCGACATCGATGGTCACTCAGCAAGGATTATGGATTATTGATCGGAGTGGCTTGGCCGTTGGGATCAGCGCAGGTAGCTATTTATTATTATTGTTATTATTATTATTATAGCGAGGCCAGGGATGAGGTATGGGTCTTTAAGTGATAGATAGACGCAGGCTTGATTGCTTAATCGATGGCCATGCAGGTCTCATTGATCAATCTGGCCGATTCGAGAAGCGGACGGACACAACGATCGCTTTTTGATGCGTGTATAGGTTTAGTTTGGTACTGGCACGGTGTCCGTGTGCAGTGTGCAGTGTGCAGTGACAGCGATTATGGCTGTTCTGGGTCTTTAGCTTTTTTTTGTCGGTATGTGTCCCTGTTTTGGTCTTTGTCTGTCTGTCTGTCTGGCTCTCCATACTCTGTGTCTGTCTGTCTCTGTCTGTCTCTCTTCTGTGTGTGTTGTGTGTGTGTGTGTGTGTGTGTGTGTGTGGTGTGTGTGTGTGTGTGAGTGTGTGTGTGTGTGTGTGTGTGTCTCTCTCTCTCTCTCTCTCTCCTCTCTCTCTCTCTCTCTCTCTCTCTCTGTTTCTGTATGTCTCTTTGTCCCTCTCTCTGTCTCTCTGTCTGTTTGTCTCTCCCCCCCCCCCACCTCTCTCTCAGACTCTTTCTGTCTCTCTCTGTCTGTCTGTTTCTGTCTGTCTCTTTGTCTCTGTCTCTCTCTCTGTCTCTCTGTCTCCATCTCTCTCTCTCTCTCTCTCTCTCTCTCTCTCTCTCTTCTCTCTCTCTCTCTCTCTCTCTCTCTCTCTCTCTCCGTCTCTCTGTGCCCCCTCTCACTCTGGGGGATGGAGGGTTGCAGAGAAGAGAAGAATAAAGGAACAAAACAAAAACACAGTGAATGCAAAATTTCACTGCGAACAAAATAAGACAGTTCCAGACTTTGGCCACTAAAACACCTCGTATATAACTATCTTACCTTGTTTTACCATGCGCCAATGTTCACAGAGCCGAAACTCCCAAAAGACACAAACCTGAGTCAAAGTTTGGATTTGAACCTCCCGTCAATCGCTCACAAGGCGCACACAACCTTGAGAAGCATTTAAAAGATTTGTTTGGCTCTGAAATATTTCCGGGTTTGACCTTCTGACAATGACTGATAATTATAACTGTAAACATACCAGGAGGGATGTTGTGTGCAAAAACTCAAAACTGTGTTTCGTCGTGAAAAGACAGACTGAGCCTCGCCTTCGCCCTGCGATACAGGCCCACAAACCCCACAGCATGTTCTGCAGTCAGTCAGGGCCCTGTACAAAGAAGCACGGACACAGCCTTGCCCCCTGTACTAGGAAGCACGGAACACAGCACTGGCCCCTGTACAAGGAGGCACGGACACAGCCCTGACCCCTGTACAAGGAGGCACGGACACAGCCCTGACCCCTGTACAAGGAGGCACGGACACAGCCCTGACCCCTGTACAAGGAGGCACGGACACAGCCCTGCCCCTTGTACAAGGAGGCACGGACACAGCCCTGCCCCCTGTACAAGGAGGCACGGACACAGCCCTGACCCCTGTACAAGGAGGCACGGACACAGCCATGCCCCTTGTACAAGGAAGCACGGACGCAGCACTGCCCTCTGTACAAGGAAGCACGGATACAGCACTGCCCCTGTACAAGGAAGCACGGATACAGCACTGGCCCCTGTACAAGGAAGCACGGATACAGCACTGGCCCCTGTACAAGGAAGCACGGATACAGCACTGGCCCCTGTACAAGGAAGCACGGACACAGCACTGCCCCTGTACAAGGAAGCACGGACACAGCCTTGGCCCAAGGGGAGTCACGCTTGTAGAAAACGTCTGGTGCTCCAGAGAGGACCTGCTGTAGACAATCAGATTCATCAATGCCATCAAGCTACACGTCTGAGGACAACCCTGGAAGGCCGAAGAAGAAGAAGAAGAGAGAGAGAGGCAGAGACAGAGATAGAGACAGACAGACAGACAGACAGACAGACAGAGAAGAAGAAGAAGACAGACAGACAGACAAGAGAAGAAGAAGAAGAAGGAGGAGGAGGAGGAGGAGGAAAAAGAGGAGGAGGAGGAGACGAAGAAGAAGACGCAGAATTAAAGAAGAAGAAGGAAAACATCTATGTTAACTACAACTCGCTCTCCGCGCAGTTTGTCTATCACATTAACTAAGGTCAGCAATGTATAATTATGAAACTGAGATGACGTTTATGGAGTCAGCACCTTCTATATTACGACATTACGTTCATAAAAGACAGCACATCTTTGTGAACGTGATTTTGCGTTTCTTGGGTCAGGAAGTTTGTAAATTAATTAAGCTAATTGATCTAAGTCAGCAAGTCTAGACGCAAATCTGAACAAGTCTGTCATAATGACATTAAGAATACATAGCTGGAGTCGATAAATTAGTTTTTGGTTTATCAGTTTTGGGAGTTGATCAGTCAGTTTTTTGGTTATCAGTTTTGGGAGTTGATCAGTCAGTTTTGGGAGCTGATCAGTTTATTGGAGTTGATCAGTTAATTTTTGGAGTTTATCAGTTAGTTATTGGACTTATCTCCAGTCAAGCGCTAGGTGTCACGACGTGAGTCGGTGTGGCCCAGCGGTAAGGCGTTAGGCTGGTAAGCAGAGGGACCACGTTCGAATCCGCTGCGGCTCTCCTTTGTCTTCTAAAGTTGTGGTCTGTGGACACTGTCTTGTGACTTTGTCCCTCACGGTGTAGCGATAGGTATATAATCTCCCTTTCCTCCCAGGTCCAAAGCACCTTCCCCTCCCTTCTCCCCGTCCCCAATAAGCCTTATGGTTTCTGTGGACGTTGAACACCATGTTTACTTACTTCACCTCCATACCCCCCTTCCCCTCCCCTTTCTCCCCGTCCCTAATAATTCTTGTGGTTTCTGTGGACGTTAAGCACCATGTTTACTTACTTCACCTCCATACCCCCCTTCCCCCCTCCCTCCTCCCCGTCCCTAATAAGCCTTACGGTTTCTGTGGACGTTAAGCAGTATGTTTGCTTACTTCACCTCCATACCCCCCTTCCCCCCTCCCTTCTTCCCGTCCCTAATAAGCCTTACGGTTTCTGTGGACGTTAAGCAGTATGTTTGCTTACTTCACCTCCATAGCCCCTTTCTCCCCGTCCCTAATAAGTCTTGTGGTTTCTGTGGACGTTAAGCACCATGTTTACTTACCTCACCTCCATACCCCCTTCCCCCCTCTTCTCCCCGTCCCTGATAAGACTTATGGTTTCTGTGGCCGTTAAGCACCATGTTTACTTCACCCCCATACCCCCTTTCTCCCCGCCCTAATACGCCTTATGGTTTCTGTGGACGTTAAGCACTATGTTCTCCCCGTCCCTAATAAACCTTGTTGTTTCTGTGGACGTTAAGCACCATGTTTACAGGGTCACATGAAGAAGATCACATTTCTGTTGATCAGCGACGGGGGGGGGGGGGGGGGGGGGGGGAGTGGGGGGGGGGGGGAGTGGGTGTTAAAGCCCACAGAAACTGGCCTGATTTATTCCAACACCCTGTAAAGCAGAAACGATTTTTCGCCCGAATCAATAGGAGGTGTGTGTGCTGAAGAGTCCGGATACCACTCACCTGCGGTGTCTAATCCGCTGGTTTATCTTGTCTGTCCTAGTCAGAATCTTGTGACACGACGGGGAAATGAACAACAACAACAACAACAAAATAGTGCTGCAACCCCTGTGTGAATTTAAAATTGGACCCCAAACACATAAAAGGTTCAGATTCGTGTTTCAGATTTTTGAATTTTGAATTATATATTTATTTAAATATGCTGTGGATACGCGAAGATTTTTGTGGAAGTGTGTTTGATTTCTGATAAAAAATAAATTAAAAATAACCTGCATTTCAGAGCCGCTGTTGAATTGAAACGGATATAACTGTCTGCCGTAATCAAAAGCGTGATCACTCATCAGAAACACGAAACAAAAAGGAAAAGAAGAAGAAAAAGGATTGATTGGAGGATAACATATGACCAGTCATTTTTGTATTACTAACCACTGACGTCAGGAAATGTGTTTGTTTTGTTTGTTTTTTCCCCGGTGGAGAGAGGGAGGGATGGACGTTTGTGTGGTGTGTGTGTGTGTGTGTGGTGTGTGTGTGTGTGTTGTGTGTGTGTGTGTGTGTGTGTGTGTGTGTGTGTGTGTGTGTGTGTGCGTGTGTGTGTGTGTGTATGTGTGTGTGTGTGTGTGCGTGCGCGTGTGTGTGTATGCGTGTGTGTGTGTGTGTGTGTGTGTGTGTGTGTGTGTGTGTGTGTGTGTGCGTGTGTGCGTGTGTGTGTGCTCATCAGAAACACGAAACAAAAAGGAAAAAAAGAAGAAAAAGGATTGATTGGAGGATAAAATGACCAGTCATTTTTGTATTACTAACCACTGACGTCAGGAAGTGTTTGTTTTGTTGTTGTTTTTTCCCAGTGGAGAGAGGGAGGGATGGACGTTTGTGTGTGTGTGTGTGTGTGTGTAGTGTGCGTGCGTGCGTGCGTGCGTGCGTGCGTGCGTGTGTGTGTGTGTATGCGTGTGTGTGTGTGTGTGTGTGTGTGTGTTGGGGGTTGGGGGGGGGGAATGAGGGATGGAGCGGAGGAGGAGATAGACGAACGACGACAGTCAGTATACAACAAACCGAGTGAGCTGTGTACAGTATGCAATGGGATGTCCGCGTGCACAGTGCACGACTGGTTCACTATTGTTTGTTTTTTGTTTTTCCTTCTCTGGGCCGGACTCATACAGGCTGTGCCTTCTCGTGGACATCTAGGCGCCTCTTTCAGTTGGGAAACAACAGAGTGCAAGTATGGATACTTCATCTCTTCGTGGAAAAAGCGGTTTCACAAACAAGTGAGTACATTGTGCACATGCTGTTTGTCAATCTTAGCATTGGCTTTTTTCTCTTCTTTTGTTCTTCGTTTGCTTGCTTTGTTTTCGTTTCTTCTCTTATTTGTGTTGTGGTTGTTGTTTGTTTGTTTGTGAGTGTGTGTGTGTGTGTGTGTGTGTGTGTGTGTGTGTGTGTGTGTGTGTGTGTGTGTGCATGTGTGTGTGTGTGTGTGCTTGTGTGTGCATATATGTGTGTGTGTGTGTGTGTGTGTGTGTGTGTGTGTGCATGTGTGGGCATATGTGTGTGTGTGTGTGTGTGTGCATATTTGTGTGTGTGTGTGTGTGTGTGCGTGTGTGTGCATGTGTGTGCATGTGTGGCATGTGTGTGCATATGTGTGTGTATGTGTGTGTGCGCGCGCGCGCGCGCGCGCGCGGTGTGTGTGTGTGTGTGTGCATGTGTGTGCATATTTGTGTGTGTGTGTGTGTGTGTTGTGAATATGTGTGTGTGTGTGTGTGTGTGTGTGTGTGTGTGTGTGTGTGTGTGTGTGTGTGTGTGTGTGTGTGTGTGTGTGTGACTCGCTGCCCCAGCGTTAAAGACACGCGCCTACTGTGACAGGAATAAATCGGAAATGACAACAGCATCTGTGTACAGACGAGGAAAACAAGTGGGCTATAAACATACTGATATAATTATACGCTCGCACCCTCGGTCCAATCGATTGTATAACTGGGCGTGTGCCTGCGTTTGAGATAAGCGGTGACTGTTGGCTTATATATATATATATTGACATCTGCTGGTCAGATCAGGTAGCACGCCGGCTGTTTGTGGTATATTGATACGCATTGGAGGCAGAATTTTGTGTCAGCAGAGAACGCTGCGGTGACGAGTCATATCCATGATAAGGTCAGTCACCCAGTCAGTCACCCAGTCACCCAGTCAGTCATATCCATGATAAGGTCAGTCACCCCGTCAGTCAGTCAGTCAGTCAGCCACTCACTCACTCACTCAGTCACCCAGTCAGTCAGTCACTCAGTCAATCAGTGAAAAAGTCAGTCAGTCAGTCACTCAGATACCCAGCCAATCAATCACTGAATCACTCACCCATTCACTCACTCACTCACACCCAGTCAGTCAGTCAGTCACTCAGTCACTCACCCAGTCAGTCAATCACTGAATCACTCAGCCACCCAGTCAGTCAAACACTGAATCATTTCGTCACCGAGTCAGTCAATCACTGAGTCATTCAGCCACTCAGTCAGTCAACCACTGAATCATTCAGTCACCGAGTCAGTCAATCACTGAATCACTCAGTCACCCAGTCAGTCAAACACTGATTCACTCAGTCACTCAGCCATCCAGTCATTCGGTCAGTAGGTCAGTCAGTCAGCTAACTTCTCAATCGGCCAGTTACTCAGTCATTCAGTCACTCAGTCCGGAGTCAGTCACTCAGCCAGTGACTCAATCAGCCAGTCAGTGAGCCAGTTACTCAGTTAGTTAGTCCATTGTTCAGCCAACCAGCAGTCATACACTCAATCAGCCAGTCAACAGTTGTGAATGTTGAAGCTTTCCCAAGCTGAACACCCCATGAGGTCACCCGGTATGATATGCAACTGTACATTGATAAAGGCATTCCGTAGGGTGAGAGAACTGCGTGAGACCGTTTTTCTTGCAAAGGCCACATGGGCAGCCGCACGCCGTCTTCAGAGGGTGTCTCTCCGTACATTTTATGCAGGGTGGATGCCGGTATGCAAAGAACGTAACAAAAGTGAAGGTAGTCCCCCACCGAGTAACTATGCAGCATAGAACAGCGTTTTAATGTAGCCTCGATGTTGTTGCTGGTGTCACTGTGTTGTCCCACAGTGCAAACCAAAAGGCAGCTCTCAGCAGTTGGACCGGTCGATGCGTCTTTGCGTTTTGATGGCTTGCAGCTAACTTGGTTTGTGGTAACGACTAGAAGATGACAAAGTGTATCTGAGCACGTGATGAACTAGCATAGGTATGGTAGAGAGCTGCATCTGCACGCAAGCTAATTCTTTTATTTTATTTTAATCGTAACAACAACAACAACAACAACAACAACAACACAACAACAACAAAACAACAACAACAAACTAATTCGTAAACACGAGTGACTGCTAGAGTTCTAAAATAAGATCGAAACATATAAAAGGTTAAAAAGAACGCTATTCATTGGGACAAAACATAACATGCGAATTTTCGGGTTAATCCCCTTTACCATTTAGCTACAAAACGACACTTACACAACAGCTAAACGGTGAATAAAA
>OY757554.1:2443471-2450971 GCA_963584105.1 Alviniconcha strummeri
GTTGGATGTTGTTGACAACGAAAATGCAATCAAAGACGAATAGAAATCTGTCCCTGTTTGACCCAGCTGGTCAGATTTTCCATCACCAATGTTTACGAGGATAAGTGGACTGAACTCAGCAAATTCAGGACAAATATAAATGCCCAGCAGTTTCCTGGGTTTTCTAACACATCTATATTTTTAATTAGGTTTCTGTCGACGTAAAGCAATATTCAACCAAGTGAGTAGCTCTCGGTAGACACTCAGCAAAGACAGTCTTGTAACCACGGTTACCGACACATTGCAATGTGCCTCAGAATGGGACTTCCGGGCGAGACGGACTGGGACTTAGCGTGGAGCAGGGAAGGAGCCGTCAACCACACACTGACTGACCGACCCTCTGTAGACTACACAGCGTGTCGGGCAGAAACTGGCGCTGAAGACTCGCTACCCGGAGAAGCCGATTTCAATCCGGGTGGAGGAAACAACAGCAACATAAACAGCAGCAACAGCAGCAGTGCCATCACCAAGCGTGTGATTGGACGAGCGTCGGTAGACCACACATCCAGGCGGGTGCAAAGTTCCGTTGAGTGGAACTTGCCACCCGGAGAACGTGAAGCCGGCTTAGGCCTCAGAAAGGAGGAAGAAGATGGCGTCATCAACCGCACCGTCATGAGTCGACCATCTGCAGCTCATGCCGTACGCCCTGCGGAAGCTGGCTTGGAAGGCGCAGGCCTCTTACCCGGAGAAGCTGAAAAATCGGATTTCCCACGAGATGGAGGAGGAGGAGGCAGCAAGCGCTGCGTGACTGCAGAGTACGTTGTGGTACACTCGGTACGAGTTCCCACCAGAAGCGTTCTACCCGGAGAAACTGAAAGAGCTGATTCCCGACGAGAAAAAGGAATCGAAAAGAACTACATGACTGACCACGCTACGGCACAGTCAGTGAGAGCTTCCACGGGAAACGTTCTGCCGGCAAAAACGGAAAGAGCTGATTTCCCACAAGAAAAAAGAGGAAGTGGCAAACAATTCGTGACTGCCCTGAGCTCAGTTGCTGGCACTGCAGCATACTCCGTAAATATTTCAGCAGGAAGAGAACATAGACCCGCACAAACTGAACGACCTGGTTTCACACATGTGCGTGAAGGCGCCACCAACAACAGCAACAAGTCCGGCCGACACTGTCCTGGTTACGAAACGGACCCAGTGAAACCGCTCACCGGAAGCTTAGTTCAGAGCGAAACGGAAGTGCCTGGCCTCGCACCGGAAAGAGAGGGCGCTGCTGCCAACACACCAACGGCTGCCCGAGGCTCCGTGGACTATTTGGCTTGCGCGGTGAAAGTTTCCGTGGGAAGCCTACTGCCCGGTGAAGGAACTGAGCGTGTTGCTCATCGCAGCGTGACTGGAAGATGCTCCGCTGACGAAGAACTCGCGGCAGCGAGGATGCACTCGGAAGAGGGCCCAAAAGCCGGAGATGCAAAAGGGTTGGATTTCCCGCCAGGGGGCGTCACCGTGGACAACGTGGCTGGTCGACCCTCCGCGGACGCTGGAAGTGGATTGGAGTGCTTGCTTCCAGGGGAGACAGAACGGTGGGACAGAGTTCCCCAGAAGCCAGACAGGGCAGCGGTACCTAAACGATCGACCAGCCGACGTTTCGCGGATTACGCCAAGCACCTGGCGGCACAGACTGGTGAGTTGAATAGCGTCCTGCCCGGAACAAAGACATCACAAATGCTGGATTTCCCCGAGGAGGAAAGAGGAAATAGGCAACACGCAATCGACCACTCTTTCTCTGGCAAACGCCCTGTACTACACCAAACTGCATACCCGCTGGCTGAGACTTTCGCTGCTCAAACTGTTCTGCCAGGAGAAGTTAGCGAAAGATTCGAGTTCCCACGAGAACTAGGAGGCGCTGCCAACCTCAGTCTGAGCGGCCGAAGCTCCGTGGACTACGGGGCGGCGTGTCCGTTAAAGACTCGCTTTGCGAGCGCGCTGTCCAGAGATCGAGAAGACTTGGGTTTGATCCCGCGACAAATCCGTGGAGAAGTCTCCAGCAACCGCGCCGGGACCCGTCGGCATTCCACCCCGGACGCGTCCTACCAGGTTCTAGCTCGTGAGAGAAAACACTCCCGACTCCGAGACTCCACCGAAGGCTTGTACTTCCCAGGGGAAGACCGGGAGCTTGATGGCACCGCTACTACCACCACCACCACCACCGACTCGGGCCCGGGCCTGGATCTGGGACTAACCGGCACGCGCACTGCCGTGGATTTCACGGCCGGCCTGATTCACGCTTTCTTGAATCGGATTCTGCCCAGGCAGAGAGAGCGGCTTCGCATCACCTTGGAGAGGGAAGGCGCCACCAACCACACCCTCAGCGGCCGACGCACACCCGAAGATTACGCGGTGAGTCCGGTGGAAAAAAACCGCTTTGAGCTGCCGCTCCACTGTGACGCGCTAGCTTCTAGCGACGACTTCCGCTGGGGGGACACTGAGGGCGCCGCCAGCCCTGCCGCCCTGATTACAGACGCGGAAGCGTGGGACCTGCAGTGGGAAAGGGAGCTGCGTCAGTGGGAACAGGACCTCAGGTGGGAGAAGGACTTGAAAGCTTGGGAGAACAATCTAAGATGGGAACGGGAAGGAGCGGTCAACAACAGCATGGTCGGTCGCCCGGCCCCGGCCACCATTTCCTCAACGACGTGCACGGACTCGGAGCCGCTACCACCGCCGCCACAGCAGCAGAAGGGTCTGGAGCTGGACTTGGAGATGGATGGGGCTATGAACCCAGCCATGACGAAACGGTGCTGCCGCGTCAGCCCCCAGCGCACCCTGGCGACGGGAGACGGTGTCAGCACAGATCGCGCCACGCTCAGAGACGGTGTCAGCACAATCCACGCCACGATCAGAGACGGTGTCAGCACAAACCACGCCACGATCAGAGACGGTGTTAGCTCAAACCACGCCACAACGAGACACGGTGTCAGCACAAACCACGCCACGAACAGGAACAATGTCAGCACAAACCACGCCACAACGAGAAATGGTGTCAGCACAAACCATGCCACGAACAGGGACAATGTCAGCACAAACCAGGCCACAACGAGAAATGGTGTCAGCCCAAACCACGCCACGAACAGGAACAATGTCAGCACAAACCAGGCCACAACGAGAAATGGTGTCAGCCCAAACCACGCCACGAACAGGAACAATGTCAGCACTAACCACGCCACGCTCAGAGACAATGTCAGCACAAACCACGCCACGCTCAAAGACACACTCAGCACAAACCATGCCACGCTCAGAGACACCCTCACCACAGACTACGCCACGATCCGAGACGGTGCCAGCAACAACGCCATGACAAGACGACCTCCCGTGAGGTACTCACGAGTCAGTCCTCAGCGAATCCCAGCAACGCCAGACAAAGCCGTCACCAACGACCTCACAACGACAGGACGTTCCTTCACGGACCACAGCACCACAGGCACTCAGCGCACCCTGGCGGTAAGTTCGCTGCATGCATCGTTGTGAAGTCTGTATGTATTTATAGCCCCCATGCCGCTCTGGAACAGAACTGTGAGACGAGGTGACGCGATAGCTGTGAATGAAGCCTTGGTCGTGTCTGGTTACTTTGCCAGCGCGTGACCGCTGAGCCAATTCCGCCCCGTGTCTAGCGTATAACTGATGGTGATGACACGACGACGACGATGATGATAATGATGATGACGATGATGACGACGACGATGATGATGACGACGACGATAATGATGATGACGACACACACACACAATCACACGAACACACACACACACACACACACACACACACACACACACACACACACACACACACACACACACACACACACACACACACACACAATCACACACACACACACACACACACACAATCACACACACACAATCACACGAACACACACACACACACACACACACACACACACACACACACACAATCACACGAACACACACACACACATACACACACACACACACACACACACACACACACAATCACACGAACACACACACACACACACACACACACACACACACACACACACACACACACACACAACACACACACAACACACACACACACACACACACACACACACACACACACACACACACACACACACACACACACAGAGCCAACGTGGAGGTCTCAGCACAAAGAGTGCAAGCCTAGGGCTGTGTGCAGTTCATACAGATTTCCAAACTTTAGAGTCTTAAGCCAAACGTAATGCATGAGAAATACAATGAGCAGAACCCTACATGGGCTGTGTAATAAAACATTATAACTAGGGCTTTCCTTGCCCCTTCGCTAATGTTATTGCTTAAACGATACTTAAACTGTCTCCGTTTTTT
Organism: Alviniconcha strummeri; assembly: GCA_963584105.1. Classification (NCBI taxonomy): domain Eukaryota; kingdom Metazoa; phylum Mollusca; class Gastropoda; family Provannidae; genus Alviniconcha; species Alviniconcha strummeri. The sequence goes on from OY757554.1 coordinate 2,447,842, forward strand.
TGTGGGGTAGCCATGCTGTGGGCGGAATTATGCATAAACACTGCTCCATAAGCTGTATGAAGGTATGCGCCATTTCTAGTTACCTCGTCCAGTCTCCTCTCACAACCGCCTCTCCCATTGCTGCCACACTGCTCATGCACACCCACACATTCTCTCTGTCTGTCTGTCTCTCTCTCTCTCTCTCTCTCTCTCTCTCTCTCTCTCTCTCTCTCTCTCTCTCTCTCTCTCTCTCTCTCTCTCTCTCTCTCTCTCAGTGTATCCTTAGTTAATAGTAGTTTCCCTCATGGGCGAGGGCTGGATGTAAAAAGACCTCGAGTCTTTTCCACTACCCTCGTAAAATAATGTTTATTCATTCATTCATTCATTCATTTATTCTCTCTCTCTCTCTCTCTCTCTCTCTCTCTCTCTCTCTCTCTCTCTCTCTCTCTCTCTCTCTCTCTCTCTCTCTCTCTTTTGTGCTACCGGCAAATATTCATGGCCTGTGTGTTGCTTCAACAGACCTCAGTGATCAGTCAACTTTCAGCACGTTGCAATAAGCTAGAAAATCGTGAACGCTGTGTGCATATTTTAAAGTTTATTCACATTAGACACTGAAAACATTCTTTGGTGATTTCAGGTAGGTTTAATCACCCCCGTGGTAGACATTTTATGATTTGACAATTGTGACATCTTTTGGTGATTTCATGGACGGCAACTTTTATTATTGCGTACACTGGTTGATTGTGCCCTGCCTCTGCGCTGGTGTGATCTGCGTTCAGTATTGTTCTGTATTATTCCCCTTGCGCTTACAGTATTTTTGACAAACATTTCCGGCCTGAGTTGCTTATTGGTAGTAATTGCTCTGACGCGTATTTTGTGTGTTCAGGTTAGAGTTTTGGGGTTTGTTTTTGTTTTTCCCCCTGTGCTATAGTTTCTAATAGTATTTATTGAATTTGTATATCCTTGCATTTTGTTTTCTCGATTTACAACAACAGAAAAACATTTCTGACATTATTTAGCCGTTCATTATGGCTCAATCAAATGATCATTGGCCACTGAAGCATGGTTTTCGTATTGGACATCTCAATATTAACCATATTGTGAACAAAATGGCTGATGTTACAGAAATTGTCCAGAACAGTCAGAACACTGACCGAGATTTTCATATGTTCTGCTTTTCTGAGTTCGGACTAAACGACCACATAGACGATAAAGAAGTCTCGATAGCAGGCTTTCATATTATCAGAAAAGATGCACTAGATCGGAAAGAAACAGGCCTCATTGTATATATCAATGAGCATGTTCCTTTTAAACGCCTTACCCGGTACGAAGAATACGGTATAGAATGCGTCTGGCTCGAAGTGAAAATGAAAATATCTTCTCCTATCCTTGTAGGCTTTTTATATCGTAATCCGTCAGAACCTGCAAACTGGGTTGATAAATTTGTTTGTATGATGGACTCAGTTTGGCTGGAATCCAAAGAAATAATTTTAATGGGCGACTTCAATATAGATTTATCCAAAGCCAACAAATCATGGACAGAAACATTTTCTCTCTTTAATGTCTCCCAAATTATTGACAGTCCAACCCGCGTTACCCCCTCATCTAGAACCCTCATCGATCACATCTACTCGTCAACTCCCTCGCACATCCAGGAAGTCTGTGTCCCGGTACTTGGTGTCAGTGACCATTATCCCGTTTGCTGTACCTGGTCAAAGAAAGGCGTTAAAATACCCAAACTAGGGCACACATTACTAACATACAGGTCCTTTGCTAAATTTGATGAAGACAAATATTTTGGAGACCTTAGGAATGCTCCATTTAGCGACGTATACAACCACACTGACCCTGATGATGCCCTAAACACGTGGTACTCAATTTTTAACAAAATACTAGACAAGCATGCACCTCAGAAAATGAAGAGAACCAAGCACCCGGTTAAGCCAGAATAGCTCACTCCAGAAATACGGGATGCCATGCGCCACAGAGACTATCTTCTTCGCTTAAATCGCTTTGATGAATATAAAAGACACAGGAATAAAGTCACCTACATGATCCGCGATTCCAAGAAAAAATTCTTTGAAAAAATTCTAACAAACAGCAAAGATTCTAAAGGCACATGGAAAGCAATTAACCTCTTAACTAACAAAAACTCACATGCCTGTCCTGTCATTAGTGAGAATATTTCTCCCGATGAATTAAATAACCACTTCTGCACTGTGTACAAAAAAGTCATTACAGCAGATAATTCCTCCGATAACAGTTTAATATTACTGAAACAGTACTGTCAAGATAAAATCACACACAGGGCCAAAGGAGTCCCTTTTATGGCAGTTAGTGAAGTTTTTAAGTCATTATGTCAGCTTAAGCAGTCTAATACAAAAGGTACTGATCGAATAGATGGAAAAATAATTCGCCTGTCTGCACCTTTCATTACTGATACTATTACCTACATATATAACCTTATTATTGAGAAAAACTAATTCCCAAGGGCATTCAAAGAAGCCAAGGTAATACCATTGTACAAGTCCGGCGAAAGATCTGACCCATCCAATTACAGGCCTATCTCAATTCTTTCTGTTCTCTCAAAACCTGTAGAAAAGCATATAAATGAGCATAATATGAAATATTTTCTGACCAATGACTTGCTCCATAAAAACCAGTCTGGGTTTCGGCCAAACCATTCTTGTCACACAGCCTTAACAGAACTCATAGATGCCTGGCTGTCCGATGCAAATTTAAACAAGATTTGTGGTGCTTTGTTTATTGATTTTGCTAAGGCGTTTGATGTAATCAGCCATAACTTACTATTACAGAAGATGAACCTTTATGGGCTAACAACTGACACGCTTAACTTGATCAGGTCATTCTTGTCTGACCGCCATCAAGTAGTTTCTGTTAAAAATAAGCAATCAGAAGTCAAGCCAGTTGTATTTGGTGTTCCACAAGGATCTGTTTTAGGGCCTCTCATTCTCAATCTATATTAATGATCTCCCTCTGCATATATCATCTGGAAAGTGTGATATGCTAGCCGATGACACAACAATTCACACTTCTGGGAGAGATATCCCCTCAATAGTTGCTACACTCCAGTCATGCGTTTCGGACATTATTGAATGGACCCATATCAATCATATGTCTCTTAATCCAT
>OY757554.1:2459709-2477209 GCA_963584105.1 Alviniconcha strummeri
CCCTCCACCACAACCGCCACGACTACCTCCGCCAGCACCACCACCACCATCGCGCCCACGCCTACTGCGACTTCCTCCGCGATGCCGTCGACAACGTCCCCGGCAGCGTCTGCGACGACAGCGTCGACCTCAACTGCAGTGGCCACGACCGTAGCGTCGACAACAGCTGCTCTGCCTACTGTGACAACGTCTGCTGCTGCGTCTACCACATCTACACCTACTACCGCAGCATCGACAAGTGCGGCTGTACCTACTTCTGCTACTACTACTACTACTGCTGATGCTGCTACTGCTACTACAGCAACATTGACAACGTCTTTACCTGCTAGTACAACGTCGACTACAACTGTTGTGGCTACTGCTACGATGCTTTCAACAACTGTTGCCTCTTCCGCTACAGTGTTCACAAGCTCTCCTGCGTTCACTCCTGCCACACAGACAGCTACTGCCGTGCCTGCCGTAACAGCGACTACGACTGTTGTGACTACAGCTACGGGGATTTCAGTAACTGACGTACTTGCAGATACAGCGACAGCAACAGCTATCTCTCCTACGGCAACATCGGCGACTACCGCTGTTCTCACAGCCACGGCGGTCACACCGTCTGTTTCTCCTTCTTCAATGACACCGTCAACTAGTCTGGCTGGTACGAGTAGTGCACCCACTGTTGCTGCTCCTGCTTCAACATCAACGCTTACTGCCTCATCGACAACCGCGACTGCATCTTCCCGGGCATCCACGACGACAGCGTCGCCGGCTTCGTCGTCAGTGAGAGCTCCGGCTACTTCGATTGTAACGTCAGCTGATGCACCGACATCAGCATCAACGACAGCGCCACCTTTCACGTTGTCCACAGCAGCTGTTTCGACATCTGCTTCAGATTTCACGTCGGTTGTACCCAGTACAACAGCAAGTGATGTACCCAGTACAACAGCAAGTGATGTACCTGCTACAACGACTGCTACGCTATCTCCTACAACAGTATCGGCCACAGTCACAGATTTCATGACGGCGGTGACACCCAGCGCGACTTTAACTTCCACTAGTGTTTCTGGTACCACAGCGACAGCATTTCTCCCAGCAACGCCATCGACGGCTGCATCTTTTGCCATATCCCTGACGACAGTTTTGCCTGCCTCAGACACGCTCACCGCCGTTGCTTCAAGTACACCGACATTTACAAGCATGGTGATGTCAAGTCCATCGCTATCTTCAACCATGGTGGCATCTAGTATGCCACTATCTACATCCGGGATCGAATCTAGCACACCACTATTGACAACCATGATGGAGTCTAGTACATCACTGTCTACGACCATGATGGACTCCAGTACGTCGCTATCTACAACCATGCTGGAATCTAGTACACCACTGCTTTCAACCATGATGGACTCTAGTACACCACTGCTTTCAACCATGATGGACTCTAGTACACCACTTTCTACATCCATGATGGACTCTAGTACATCACTTTCTACAACCATGTTGGACTCTAGTACACCACTTTCTACATCCATGATGGACTCTAGTACATCACTTTCTACAGCCATGATGGACTCTAGTACACCACTTTCTACAGCCATGATGGACTCTAGTACACCACTTTCTACAACTATGATGGACTCTAGTACACCACTTTCTACATCCATGATGGACTCTAGTACATCACTTTCTACAACCATGTTTGAATCTAGTACACCACTTTCTACATCCATGATGGACTCTAGTACATCACTTTCTACAACCATGATGGAATCTAGTACATCACTTTCTACATCCATGATGGGCTCTAGTACATCACTTTCTACAACTATGATGGACTCTAGTACACCACTTTCTACATCCATGATGGACTCTAGTACATCACTTTCTACAACCATGTTGGACTCTAGTACATCACTTTCTACAACTATGATGGACTCTAGTACACCACTTTCTACATCCATGATGGACTCTAGTACATCACTTTCTACAACCATGTTGGAATCTAGTACACCACCTTCTACAGCCATGATGGATTCTAGTACATCACTTTCTACAACTATGATGGACTCTAGTACATCACTTTCTACAACTATGATGGACTCTAGTACATCACTTTCTACAGCTATGATGGACTCTGGTACACCACTAACTACAACTATGATGGACTCTGGTACACCACTAACTACAACTATGATGGACTCTGGTACACCACTATCTACAGCTATGATGGACTCTGGTACACCACTAACTACAACTATGATGGACTCTGGTACACCACTAACTACAACTATGATGGACTCTGGTACACCACTAACTACAACTATGATGGACTCTGGTACACCACTAACTACAACTATGATGGACTCTAGTACACCACTTTCTACAGCTATGATGGACTCTGGTGCACCACTAACTACAACTATGATGGACTCTGGTACACCACTATCTACAGCTATGATGGACTCTGGTACACCACTAACTACAACTATGATGGACTCTGGTACACCACTAACTACAACTATGATGGACTCTGGTACACCACTAACTACAACTATGATGGACTCTGGTACACCACTAACTACAACTAGGATGGACTCTAGTACACCACTTTCTACAGCTATGATGGACTCTGGTGCACCACTAACTACAACTATGATGGACTCTGGTACACCACTAACTACAACTATGATGGACTCTAGTACACCACTTTCTACAGCTATGATGGACTCTGGTGCACCACTAACTACAACTATGATGGACTCTGGTACACCACTATCTACAACCCTGATGGATTCCACTGCATCACTTCCTACAGCTGTCCTTGTTTCAAGCACACCCACATCCGCGGCATTGCCTTCCCCATCAGCAACGGCAGGTATGTCCGGAGCACCACCGACGACGACTGTTGTTCTCACGACACAGTCACTGACTACGAGTGTTGCACTGTCCACACAATCGCTGACTACAGATATGGCCGTGTCAGCGACGTCTGGAACCTCAGCACCAACACCTAGCAGGACTTCTGTGGCACCAGCTGATTCGTTTACTACCCCTGCATCATCGGTTGCTACCGGAGTGCTGGTGTCTGATTCAGCGGCTTCCACTTCAAGTCCTCTGATGTCATCAGCTCCCTCTTCTATTCCGTCGCCAACGCCAGCGACTGCTTCACTTACGCCAGCGGCAACAGCAGCGACCAGCGCGTCTCCCTTTGCAACATCCGTGACGATGACTGAGTCGCTTTTTGTTACTGACGTGGCTTCTGCGTCCTCGTCACCGCTGACCGTAGTGCCGAGTGGATCAGCGACACCAGACCTGCTGTCAACAACGCCATCGCTCGACACAACTCCTACAGCTGCAGCTTCAGCGACGTCTTTGACAACTAGCGATATTACGACATCTTCCGTGAGCCCTGTTTTAGATGTTTCTCTGACAGCTTCGCCGACTTCTACATCAGTCGGTCACAGCATCGTTCCTACATCAGTGTCGGGTTCCGTAGCTACCGCCTCTGCAGCGACGGTATTCCCGAGTGTGGACTCCTCGCTGTCTGTTTCCACTGACAGCATTTTGCCATCTTCTACGGTGGTGGTTACATCAATGACGTCAGACACAAGTCCTGCAGTTTCGACGCCGGCGTTGGACACTTCGATGACAGGGTCTTCAGCCTCGGTTCTCGCATCATCATCCTCTGTAGCAACGGGCGTGATTATCTCCTCGGCTTCCCAGACAGCTGATTCGATGCTGACATCGACCCCCGCTACTCCGGAAATTGCTTCCATGTCAGCGTCTATATCAACGGACACGCTTTCCTCTTCAAGTTTCGCTGCGACTAGCGTTGGAGGAACACCAACGTCTTCGGCAACTGAATTCGTTTCTAGTCCAAGTTCGCTAACATCTGTATCGGTTCCCACGTCACTGACTGTCGGTTCTGACACCGTTTCTGTGTCGACGTCACCAACGTCTGACGTAACCCCATCACAGACGTCGATGGTTTCTCTCATGGTTTCCTCTACGCCTTCTGTCATTTCTGACGCGGCTTCTTCGACGACGTCATTAGATTCGGGTCTTACGGCCACGTCACTTGTTCCCACCATGACGTCACTTGACGTATTTCCCAGTGTGACGTCACAGCTCTCTGAAATTTCTCCTAGCGCGTCATCAGTAGTGCCTGACTCTGTGGCTTCGTCTGCTACGCTCATCTCAACCTCATCTTCTGCAGCAGTTGAGATGGGGACGTCTTCCTTAACTACCGACTTGATTTCGACTCCAGCATCAGCATCAAGCGGCATGGTTTCATCACCGACTTCTGAGGCGACTGTTTCAACTTCCGCTGTTTCCGGAAGTGAGGTTATTGCAGCAGCATCAACATCCTTGTCTGGTGCTGCTTCGTCGTCAGCTTCAATTGAAAGCAGTGTCATTTCTACATTATCTCCTACAGCCACTGATGCAGTTTCAGCATCAATTCCGGAAGCGACTGGGGTCATTTCGACCTCATCGTCTCTACTGAGTAGCATGATATCAGCTTCGGTTTCGACAGCAACTGACGTCATTTCGACCCCAAGTTCCGCAGCCAGCGTCATAATAACATCACCTCCAGTCGCAACTGACGAGCTTTCAACTTCAACTTTTGCAGCAAGCGGTGTGATGTCGACATCAGCCCCAATGGCTACTGGTGCTGCTTCAGCTGCAACATCTGTTGCAACACCGACGTCGGCTTCTACAGTTGCTGACGTCATTTCAGCATCAAGTTCTGCAGCAGGTGGCATGATGTCGACGTCATCCCCAGTAGCAACTGACGTTACGTCGACCTCAACTTCTGTTGCAAGTCCGACATCAGCTTCTACAGTTGCTGACGTCAGTTTGCTGTCAAGTTCTGCGGCAAGCGGCATGATGTTGACGTCAACACCAGTGTCGACTGATGTCACATCGACCCCCACTTCCGTTGCAAGTGTGACGTCAGCTGCTACAGTCGCTGACGTCAGTCCAGCATCAAGTTCTGCGTCAAGTGGCATGATGTTGACGTCAACTCCAGCGGCAGCTGACGTCATTTCGACCCAAACATTCGCCACGAGTGACATTCTTGCGACGTCAGCTTCTTCGATACCTGACGTTGCTTCACCATCAAGTTCTACAGACGTGATGTCGACATCCGTTCCTGCGGTCCTCAGCACATCGCTGACTGTGACATCTACAGACATCTACGCAACGTCTTCGATTCCTGAAGTTGCCTCGTCACTGTCATCATCATTGCAGGCGTCCACAGAGTCGTCTGTTATCTCACCCACAGACATGCAGTCAACTGCTGCGACCGATTCCACAGGACTTACTCCGTCATTGACTGGGGTTATTATGACGTCAGCAAGTGCTGATGCGTCATCAACAGCAAATATCGACGCATCCGTTATTAATACGTCTACGCTACAGACTGTTAACGCGTCTCCGGCTTTAACAGTCGATGCGTCTGCTTCATCGACAGTCAGTTTGTCGTCTTCTTCTTCCTCCTCTTCGACGACCGATTCTGGGAGTGCTGTGACTCAAACGTCAACAAGTAGTGTGGCTCCATCGCCAACAAGCAGCATGTCTGCCAGCGGCTAGTAAAATTAAGCCATCATCAACAACGCTCGTGCCCATCTCGACGTCAGCAGCTGGTTTGCTGTCGTCATCGCGGGCCTGCGCCCCCCCCCTCCCCGCCACCCATCCCTCCGCCCTTCACCTCCCTCCGACCCCTACCCTTGTCTCTCTGAGTTCTGCTGTTTGAATTCCTGGGACCGAACCAACATGCTGTGTACGTGTTGATCCTTATTACTACCTACGGATGTAGGTTCCAATCTCGACTTCGATTGATAGACATTGTTTTTCAAACGGTTCTGCCCACAGTGATTACTGAGACCGACAGTTGTTTGGCACCGTTGCTCACCGTACTGCAGTGGTCAGATCTGTGGTGACAGCGTAGTCTTAAGTCCGTTCTTAATAATAATATACTTTAGGCAGCTTGGCGATGTATGACTTGCCAAAGAATAACTTTGGTCAGTTTGGTTCTTGACATGAAAACAGCGGGCTTTCCGCGCCGAAATCTTCGCCAGGCGATTTTGCCGCGAAAAGCAACATAAAAAAAAACATGCCCTTCTTTTGCTTATATTCTTGCAACAGTGGTCGGATGGTCCCAGTTAAGACATCCGCTGATGCTGTAACTGGGTAATTAAAACTTCAGTCTTGGTATCTTTAGTGGTGGCAGTTGCTTCTTCCGTTGTCTGCAGGTCAAAATGCCTAAGTGGTCGGCTTCGACCACAGCATCACACTGACTAGCTAATCAGTGGTCAGCTTCGGCCACTGCGTCACACTAACTAGCCAATCAGTGGTCATCTTTGGCCTCAGAGTAAATAAACTGACCAGCCAATCAGCGGCGATGTCTTGTCGAAGTGGTTGAAGTTCCCTCGCGAAGCGACTTCGTTGTATAGATTAAGAACGGGCTTTAGACTTAGGCTGTCGCAGCTCCTGGATTTCCAAACTCCACCAGTGCGTCTACGAGGACGCTCTTCGGCCCTTCCATCCTGGATTCCCGGTGTCTCTACGGACCCCAGCTCAGAGCGATGCCAATCAAAGCACACAGCTATTTAGCTAGTAACTGGAGCGGTGTTGTGAACCAAGTAAACATGGTGCTTAACGTCCACAGAAACCGTTTTCTCTTTAATAATCAAATTAAGACTAATCTGAAAGATTTCATTTTGGTTTAACTTGCACTTCTGAATGGACAAGAGCAGTAAATGCTTGAATGGATTTTGCTAATGCATGGCTTGCACCTATGGACTTAATTCTATAATTTAACGACAAATGAAAATATTTTTCGTGTTTAAACAAAAGTTAGGGGTGAAGGCGGAGGAGGAGGGAACGGGGGACCAGACTATCGTGCATACCAGAGTAAAGGTCTCCCTGACACAGCCTTCACCCTCATGGACAAGGCGTTAGGTAAATAATCTGTTTTTAATGAAGTGCGGAGTGCCAGAGGAATGAGCAATTCACACAATACTCAGCCTACAAGCGCCATACCCGGACAGCTCTGCACGTGCTTGGTGATTTTTCTTACTTCAGCAGGCTTGGACTGAGGATTTTGCTTCATGATACAGTTTATTGTTAACGCCACTTTAACGAGGACGGACTGGTGCCATTGGTGGACAATTAACGTCAGCGTCGCCAAACTACGTAACTGTTCTTGAACCAGTTCTGATGTGAACATTCCCGAAATGTTCTGGTATGCTAATCTGTTCAAAGAGGAACATTTATTCCTGTGTGAACATTCCTGAACCAGTTTTGGTGTTAACGTTTCTGAACCAGCTTCAGGTAAGCCTTGTTTGAATGAAATCTGGTATGAACATTGCTGAACCAACTCTGGTATGAACCGGTTTTAATCATTATGAACACTGATGATGATGATGACGATGATGATGATGATGATGATGATGATTTGGACAGCAAATACCTATGCACATGTTGCAACCGGATGCGGATTGCGCATGCCAAATAATAGTAAGATTAAGAAAAACCAGCATTGCTAGACTGTATGTTACTTGAACGTACTTAACCTGTCTGTCTGAACATTGTTGAACCAGATTTCGTGTGAATGTTGTTGGACCAGTTCTGGTGTGAGTGCTGTTGAATCCGTTCTTGTATGAATATTGTTAAATCAGTTCCGATGTGAGCATTCCTGAACCAGTTCTGGTATGAATATTGTTCTATCAGTTATGGTGTGAAAGCTGTTAGATCAGTTCTGATGTGAGTATTGTTGAACCTGTTCTGGTGTGAATATTGTTCAGTCAGTTCTGGTGCGAATATTGTTGAACCTGTTCTGATGTGGATATTGTTGAACCAGTTCTGGTGTGAATATTGTTCAGTCAGTTCTGGTGCGAATATTGTTGAACCTGTTCTGATGTGGATATTGTTGAACCAGTTCTGGTGTGAATATTGTTCAGTCAGTTCTGGTGTGAATATTGTTCAGTCAGTTCTGGTGTGAATATTGTTCAGTCAGTTCTGGTGTGAATATTGTTCAGTCAGTTCTGGTGTGAATATTGTTCAGTCAGTTCTGGTGTGAATATTGTTAAACATGTTCTCGTGAGAGCATTGTTAAACTTGTTCTGGTGTGGATATTGTTGAACCAGCTCTGGTGTGGATATTGTTGAACCAGCTCTGATGTGAATAGTGTTGAAGTGAATGTTGTGTACAGCTGCAAATGCAGCCCAATGTTTGCCTGATGTTCATGTACGTATTGTAATACGTAACCTGTATAGAGAAAGCAAGTACATACACGTTCTTGTGCAAGTATATACACACGAGCTGATTCCTCAGAACGGAATGATCAAAGCTGTATAATCAAAGTGATATATAGCGCACATAATCATAACAACAATGTTTGGAGTTCATCTTGGTTTTCATGTAATAAATCCAGTAAGACGATGGCAAAAAGTGTATGATATAATGATATGCTCGTTTTACAATACTTTTGATAATATTTTCCCTAAAATAATTATTTGAACTTTCTGCTTGTTTCGTGTAGCTCTTTGTGCACGTGTGTGTGGGGGTGGGTGGGTGAGGGGGTTTGGGGGGGGTGGCAGAGAGAGTGTGTTTGTGTGTGTGAATGCTCGTGTGTGGTGTGTATATGTGTGTGTGTGTGTGTGTTTGTGTGTGCGTGCGTGCGTGCGTGCGTGCGTGCGTGCGTGCGTGCGTGCGTGCGTGCGTGCGTGCGTGTGTGTGTGTGTGTGTGTGTGTGTGTGTGTGTGTTTGCGTGCGTGTGACACACGAATAAGTTGCCGCCAATGTACCTGACATATTATGGGGTATACGTGTCTCTGTCAAGCATACCAACTGTTCAGCTGGCAGTCACGTTTTTCAAAACCATTTCTTATGGCTGTGTTTTACTGACTACGTACATAAGTATACACCATAACGATTACTTCAGCAACTGCTGAATAAGGTCTGTGACCTTGATTGCTTATTCGTTTGAGTTACTACATGGATGAGTGATTCAGTAAGTGAATGACAGGAACGAATGACTGACTGCTTAATTAATTATTCCAGTGAGTGAGTGAAGGAGTGATGCCGGTCCTGTATTATTTGAATCAAAGAAACTGACTGGTTGATTGATTCAAGCACTGGTTTACTGGTTTATTACGAGAAATTTCGTACTTGGTTGATTGATTATTTCACTGATTGATGGACTGATTGAGTGATGCCATTTACTTTTTATTTCTGTTTTACTATAAGGAATTCATTGACTGATTGATTGGCTGACCGACTGACTGATCTGTAGTTTTTGAAACTGGTGATTGTGTAATTTCCAGCCGTTGTCCAGTTGGGATAAACAGAAACATTCGAATAGAATTATATTGTTTCGTCTGATTTGTTTGTTTTTCTTTTCTTCACCGCTTATTGGTTTCTGTATGGTAGCCTTCTTTGGTGTTTTACATTCCTACAATGTTCCTTATCATGGCTTCTCTCTCGATCATGTTCCTTACTCTCCTTGTTTTGAACGAATTAACATTTTTACAACCCCCACCTTTCCCGTCTTCCTCTGTTCCTACACACACACACACACGCACTCACGCACGCACGCACGCACGCACGCACGTTCGCACGCACGCACACACACGCATGAAAGCACGTACGTATGCACACACACACACACACACACACACACACACACACACACACACACACACACACACACACACACACACACATGAACGCACGCATGCGCACACATACACTCACACGCGCGCGCGCATACACACACACACACACGCACACATACGCACACACACACGCACACACACACACACACACACACACGCACGCACGCGAGACAGAGATGGCACTGGCGGACGTACAGAGACTGACTTTTATCTTTTTCTTTTTGTTTTTTGCCATGTATTTCCACTCTCGTTCGGTGACTGCAGTGTAAACGCTATGCCAAGCATGCTCAAACGAGGTGAGATGTAAGGCGTATATAGCTATCCGTACATTCATTATTTTTCTGATTACATTGTATCGGCACGTTTCGTTAAAATGTGTGCAGCCGAATATTTGCTTGCTTTTATCCGAGTTCGGGTTAGTGCTATCAGTTGGGTTTGTCTTCATGGTCTTTGCAGCTTGATGTAATAATAAATTATGTTGATGTAAATAAAGGTCATTGCACAGGATTGTCTGTCAGTGTATATGCGTGTGCGTGTGCGTGCGTGCGTGCGTGCGTGCGTGCGTGTGTGTGTGTGTGTGTGTGTCTGTCTGTACGTGTACGTGTGTGTGCCTGCGTGCGTGCAAGCGTGTATGTGTGTGTGTGTGTGTGTGTGTGTGTGTGTGTGTGTGTGTGTGTGTGTGTGTGTGTGTGAGAGAGAGAGAGAGAGAGTGTGTGTGTGGGGGGGGGGGTATGTGCGCGCGTGCATGCTTGCGTGTACATGCTAATTAGGTGTGCTTGCGTACGTATGTGTGTGTGTGTGTGTGTGTGTGTGTGTGTGTGTGTGTGTGTGTGTGTGTGTGTGTGTGGCATGCTTGTGTTTATCTGTTAGTGTGTGTGTTTGTATGTGTGCGTGTGTGTGTGTGTGTGTGTGTGTGTTTGTGTGTGTATGTATGTATGTGTGTGAGAGAGAGAGAGAGAGAGAGAGAGAGAGAGAGAGAGAGAGAGAGAGAGAGAGAGAGAGAGGAGACAGAGACAGAGACAGAACTCGAACTCGAACTCGAACTCGAACTCGAAAACTTTATTTTCCAAGGATTGTAGTTTAGGTTCATTTAGACCTGTCTAACAACTAGTCCTTACTAAACTACTGAATAAGTGAAACATGGAGAAACAATTATAAAAAATAAAATAAAATCGATTAATATTTAAACATGATAAACAATATACAAACAAATAAAATATATCACTATCATTAATAGTAATAAACATACAGGAACAGCAAAATCAGTGAAAATACTTCGAGAGAGCGAGAGGACTCGAACTCGAACTCGAAAACTTTATTTTCCAAGGATTGTAGTTTAGGTTCACCTATCTAACAACTAGTCCTTGCTAAACTGTCGAATAAGTGAAAACTGGTGAAACAATTATATAAAAATAAAAATGTTTTACAAACTCGACTAATATTTAAACAGGATAAACAATATATAAACAAATAAAATAAAATACTACCACTATTAATAGTAATAAACATACAGGAACAGCAAAAGTCAGTGAAAATACTTTGAAATGAAATGAATAAATAAGATGTATACACAGCAAAAATGGCGTTGACGTATCTCGCAATTATTTGTAAATCACGAAAACAGAACATGGCTCAGTGATACGGTGGGGGTGGGGGGTGGGGGAGAGAAAAAATGGAGATCAGATCATAAATCTCTGTAGGCAATGCTGCATTCACTCACACACACACACACACACACACACACACACACACACACACACACACACACACACACACACACACACACACACACACACACACACACACACACACACAGAGCGCGGTAGCAACAGTAAAACACTTTTCAGTGATGTGATAAACGATGATACCGGCATCTGTAATAGCAAGCACTGGTCTACAGAGTCAAATGAGGGGGTTGGGGGGGGGGGGGGAGATATAAGCTGTTTTACGCGGTTGTGTTAAGGTGCTCACGGAGGTTTCTCTTGAAGGAGCTGAGTGAGTGACATGATCTGAGGTGCACTGGAAGACTATTCCAAAACAGGGCACCAGAAAAAGCCATGCTTGTTTTGAATAAATCTATTCTTGGCTTTGGTAACTGAAGGTAGTTGTTTCTGGAGCTAGAGTGGGGAGCTTTGTACAAGCTAGATATGTACACTGGCGCACTTTTGGTAAGTGCCCTATACATAAAAACACCCTTGTTGTAGTCCAGTTGTTTTCCTATCTTATTCAGTTTTTGGTCAGTGGTTAAATTTTTATCTGGAAGAATTAGCCGGATCTTCTTAGTAGAGAATTTAATCGTTTTTTGAGAGCATCACTACAGCCGCCCCACACTACGGATGCGTAGTCAATGTGGGATTTAACGTGGGCATTGAAGAAAAGCTTTAAAGTATCAGTGTCAACAATGTACTTTAGTTTAGATAGAAGGAAGACACGCTTAGAGAGTGTTTTGCACAGTGTGTCAGTATGTGTATCCCACCGAAGTTTGTTGTCTATAATTATTCCTAAAAGTCGGTGTTCTGCCACTTGTTCAACTTTCACTCCATGTAGTAACAGATCAAGCGATAAAGGTAACAGCTGATGCTTCTGCCTTGTAGCGATTGTCATAGAGTGGGTTTTCTTTGAATTGATGACCATAGAATTATTGTCGCACCAACATGAGACCTGGTCTAATCTTTCCTGTAAGGGTGTGTTCTACCTGCAAATATCTTTTCCTGATGTGTGGAGTGTTGTGTCGTCTGCTAACATGTCGCAAAGCAACAGAAATATTCGTTACATGTAATGGTAGGTCATTGATAAAAATACTAAACAGAATAGACCCTAGGACAGATCCTTGTTGGTACCCCAAACTTTACAGAGCCTTCAGAAGAATATGAACCATGAAGGAAAACACTTTGCGTTCTGCCTTCAAGATACGGATTTGAAAAACGGTAGGGAACTTGAATTCTGAAGGTAGCATCCAAGCTTGTACATCATGATATTGTGATCCACAAAGTCAAAGGCCTTTTTCAGGTCTAGGAATATCACGCCAGACACCTGAGATCTGTTCATCGCTGTCAGCCAAGGATGCGTAAGCCGTACTAAATGTGGTACTGCAAGAGTGTTTTACATCGAAAACCAGACTGGAAGGGGTGAATGAGTAGGTGTTTTTCCAAATAATCATTTAACTGAACATGCACATGCTTTTCGAGGAGTTTGGACAGGACAGATAACAGTGATATTGGTCTGTAGTCAGTCAAATTTGTCTTGTCGCGAGTTTTTGGCAATGGGATCACTTTTGCTTTCTTAAACTCGGATGGATACTGTTTTTTCTCGATGCATAGATTAAAAATGTAAGTAAGTGAGTCTATTATGTAAGGTAGTGACAAGTTTAAGTAAGTGGTTACTAATGCCATCGGGTCCAGACGACTTTTTGTTATCCAGTTTGGATACATATTTACCGAGTTCTGGAATGGAAATATATGGGATGACAAATGGCTCCAGCCCTCGTGTTTTTCGCTCACAAAATTCATGTAGAATATTTGAGCATTCAGAGTCATATACATCATCCGATCGTGGTTTTATCAAACATTCTGCCACAGAAAGGAAGTGATTATTAATTTATCAGCCGTTAGGTTCTTTGGGATATCGGCAGAATGAGACTGGCTCCCTTTCGTAAATGTATTTAGAGCACGCCACACAGTCGAAATATTTTTATCTCGCTCAATGAGTTTCTGGAAGTAGTCCTTTTTTGCTTTTCTCACCCGATTTTTTATTTTATTACTTAGCTTCTTATATTCTGAAAAACGTTTTTTCTTTCTTTAGTTTGTCTCGCTCAGCCATTAGCTCCATTACATCTTTGTTAAGCCAGGGTGGTAATTTGGGATGTTTGACGCGCTTGTGCTTCAGGGGCGCGTGTCTGTTGATTACACTGAGGTATACATTGTACCACACCGACAAAGCTTCTTCAGGGTCAGTATAATTCAGGACCGAAATAAAAGGGGCACAATTCAGGTCAGCACAAAATGCTGTTTTATTAAAGTGCTTGAACGATCTAAATGATATAAGAGAATGGGTTTTGAGTTTACATTTTGAAAGTTTAACAGATTTCGTACAGGAGATGGGACAATGGTCACTGATGCTTAGGTCAGATACACTGACATCAGTGAATGCATCTGGGTTTTTTGTATATATATGGTCAATCAGTGTGGCAGATGTCGGTGTAATTCTCGTTGGTAACTCTATAAGTTGGGTTAGGCCCAGCAGTGTAATAGTAGAGTCCCAAGAGGAGTGTGGTTTCAGCAAATCAATATTAAAATCTCCTAATAAAAGAATGTCGGCATGAGATTTTGCAGCGCGGAGATTGTCTATCATCTGTACAAAATCATCGAACCACTCAGAACAAACTGAAGGGTTTCTATACAAAAAAACATACAAAAAGAGATGGAGCGTTTGCATTCGGTTTTTAGCTCGAGCGAAATGCACTCTACACAGTCACTTTCAAGGTCATGACGTCTGTGTGTGATGTCTGCTATGAAGTCATGTATGTAGACTGCAATACCAGTCTGGCCAACGGCAGTTGAGTCTTTTCTTTGTATGCGATAGTCTGGGATATTAACATCCTGGTCAGAAATTCTAAAGTCGAGTCTTGATTCCGTAACACCAAACAGATTGTAGCTCGGCGCTGACTGGTTAAGGAATACACTCAAATCAAGGGACCTTATTGTGCAGATGGTATACATTTTGATGATCTACACGCAACATTACAATAAAACAATGGGATGTAAAGAAAACGTTAACACTACGCAAATAAATCAAATACCACGCAATTCAGAAACAGAGAAAGATGAAAAACAGCAAGAGATTAAACGCTACAAACTGCTAATGGAATATTTAACCTGAGCAATCCACGTGCAAAGTCCACCTGACTGGAACAGTTTAGGCAAAAGAAATCCCCGATTGTCACACAAACTGTGTAACTATTAACAAAATGTTGGGCACTGGTTTCACACAGCAGGCACTGACATTAACAAGTGTCAGCACACACGATCAGAACAAATGCTGGTTACTGAGCAATTACAACAGTGTCCGGTTGCAATTCAACGTACAAACTAACGAGCGGAGGAGCCTACGACGCTTGATCACACGCTAAGATAACATGGATCAAAAATAGTTGGGGGGGTGTCTGCAACAGACGCTGCTGGGAAAGTGTGGAGGTCCAGGGGGGTGTGGTAGGGGGTTAAAGTTCCAGGGAGTCTGGAAGGGGAAAGGAGGCAGTGGTCGGCGGCAAGGGTGGACCGCCAGAGTGCCGCCACTGGAGGAATTGTGGGAATGCAGGCGGTGGCGTGTGGTACGGATCAGCACCGTGGCCAAGACCGTCACGAGGCTGGGGTTGCTGGTTGTCCTGATGGTCTTGCAGCCGGCGGCGCTGAGTCCGGTTTTCTTTGCGAGTCTTGCACTCGAAAGAGACACACAGAGAGATACAGACAGACAGACAGTGACTGAAAGAGTGTGTGTGTGTGTGTGTGTGTGTGTGTGTGTGTGTGTGTGGTGTGTGTGTGTGTGTGTGTGTGTGGGTGTGTGTGTGTGTGTGTGTGTGTGTGTGTGTGTGTGAGAGTGTTGTCTTGTCTCGTCTTGTCTTGTCTGGTCTAGTCTGGCCTGGTCTGTCTTGTCTGGTCTTGTCTGGTCTTGTCTTATCTTGTGTAATCTTGTCTTGACTTGTTTGTCTTAGCTGCTCATGCAGTGCCTGAATTTATCTCAACCTGATTACAACCCTTTGTTTCCAGCCAACCAACCAATCAACCAACCGAACCCTTACAGCACTTGAAATCAAGCACACTCAAACACGAAACCAGCACCCTTTTTGGTCATTCGATCACCTTTATTCTGTTGCGTCCAAATTAATCAGCATAAATATAGGTATAGATTTCTATTTTTCAAAGCTACAGTGCCCACTTGCACAACGAAACCTTTTTAATTTTCCGTCAACTGCCATACAACACTTGACCCCTCATGGCGATTCTGATTGGCCGCTGCGAAAGCTTGTACGATACATCATACTACTGCACCTATAATCGTTCAAGTGGACCATGTAAAATAGAGCTTAGCCTCTGATACCTGACCCGCAACTCTGCGCGGAGAAGGCCAGATAACATTCGATCTGTCTGCGGCTATGATTGGTTGAGCGTTCATTGATGTTATGGGGGTCCAAACGCAACGATATTCAGCTCGCTTCCTACTTCGCCTGCCTGCTTGTTAGAAGAGTGGAGAGATCGGCCAGAATTTTTTTGAAGATGTTAAAACATGTCCTTGCACACATTTATAAATAAACTGAGCAGGACAAACGACGCAATAGTCTAAAAAGCGAAAGGAACTGGCTTGTATTATTCTTCAATAGGCGAGTGTGAATCGTGTTCTTTTCTCAGCGTTCGTAACAGGTTCAGCCAATCAGAAAACAGGACAAAAGGTTAAAAAGTGACTTGAACATAATAATTCCTAAAAAGAGAAGAAAAAAAAAACACACGAAACATTTTTTAAAAAAAAAATCGTCACAGGGCAGTAGAACACTACATGGAGTATTTATAACCTTACGGTCTCTCTCTGTCGTAGAAAGTCTCCTACCTGTCTGTATAATTTCACCTGCAACCAGATTTATTTCAATGTTTTTAATGCAAAGCAATTCGTTTATCAAAATATTGTCCTCAAAGATTCAAGATGCTTTCTTCGTTCCGGATTTTTGGTGTTCGCCTCTGAGGGGCCGGTAGCACAGGCTGTAGCAGTGTTCCGGCTATTAATTTTTCAACAAGTGGTAGTGCTAGGGATTACGGTTGTCGTCAGCCCAGGTGTTGTGGTCGCCATCGGGTGTTGTTGTTGGTTCTGGAGTTGTGTGTGTGGTGGTAGTAGTGGTGGTGGTGGTGGTGGTGGTTGTCGTCGGCGTGGTTGTGGTCGTTGTTGGCTTTGCTGAAACAAAGGAAAATAGAGCGTCGTACGGAATCAACACTCAAGGGGACTAATTAGAGTTCGAAATACGTCACATAAACACAAAAACAAAGACCTGATTGGCCTGCTGTAACTCTCACCTGGCACGCCTGTAAATAAATACAAGGTACATAAACTCCACCAGAGGTACATCCTTTACATCGTAAAGACAAAGAAAAAAAAAAGAAAAAAAAAAAGAAGAAGAAGAAATGTGTGTGTATATATATATTCATTTCTTCTTATTTTTTCTTTTATATATATATTTGTGTGTGTGTGTGTTGTGTGTGTGTGTGTGTGTGTGTGTGTGTGTGTGTGTGTGTGTGTGTGTGTGTGTGTGTGTGTGTGTGTGTGTGTGTGTGTCTTTGTCTTGGTAATATTTTCCAGGTAACCTGTCTCCGTTTATCCATCAGCCCTACCTGTCTACGTGTCTGTCTGTCTGTCTGTCTGCTTGTATGCTATCCGTCCGCGAGTCTGTCCCTGTCTCCATTTCTGGTCCTTCCATCCATCTGTCTGTCTGTCCCTGAGTTGTCCGTACCTACCGGTCTCTGTTTACTTGCCGTTCCTTTCTCCTCACACTTTTGCGTGGTTTTATTGGGCGATTCAGGCGGGGTTGTTAACTCCCTTGGCTTTTGTCCGGCATCGCTTAAGTCCCTTGGCTGCTTTTACTTCCGGTGCGTACTTTCTTCACAATGGAAGGCGGTGACAGTGAATTTGCGAATTTTTCACTGCCAACTTTAAAGGCCTTTTGGAGGCCCGTAGTCAGAATGTGTCTGGAAATAAGCAACAACTTGTTGCTCATGCTATAGGATGCCCCAAAACGCATTTTTTCTACGAACTCGCCATCTTCTGGTCAGCCAAAAAACGACGCAAAGACACTTTTT
>OY757554.1:2479709-2480875 GCA_963584105.1 Alviniconcha strummeri
TTTCCGTTACCTTCGCAATTAGGTTGCTGACTGCCCTGCCGTCCCTCTTGTCGTAATCTCTGCTGTCATCACTGCTGTCATCACTGTCGTAACTGTCGTCACTGTCGTCACTGTCGTCACTGTCATCATCATCATCACCATCACCATCATCATCATCACCATGAGAGAGAATCTGAAAGTTTCCGAAGATTGCAGCGGTAATGGACACGCATATACTTTGCTACTGTCCACACAAAGTCATGCAAAATCACTGTACGCTTTGATGATGATGATATTTGACTCTTTTTTGTGTCCGATAATATGATACATAAAATCCACCTATCGTAAACAGCGGTTTAACCTTTTTTCTGCTAAAGCATTTGTATACTGCTGATGCAATTCCTTTTCAGGTTAAGCCGATCAGAACCTTTTTTTATTTATTTATTTTTTTAATCTATTTTTGTTGTTGTTTTATTTTGTTTTTTGTTTGTTCTAGAACTTGGCTACACTTCTTCCGTAGCATTACCCCCTACCCCCCCCCCCCAAAAAAAAAAAAAAAAAAAAAAAAGAGAGAGAGAGAGAGAGAGAGAGAGAGAGAGAGAGAGAGAGAGAGAGAGAGAGAGAGAGAGAGAGAGAGAGAGAGAGAGAGAAGGAAAAATATATTAAAATAAAAGGATTTAAAAAACAAAACAAAAGTGTACACCAAGAATTTAATGTTGCCCTGCTGCTAATTTTCGCATATTTGAAATCATTCAAAAATCCACTTACGTGTACACATTTAATATCCTCTGCATCACCAACATCTTGTTAATATCGCTGTCTTCATCAGCTGCATCGCCATCAGCGACACCAGCAACAGCAACATTACTGGAGAGTTGATCTACATACTCACCATCAGTAGTAAGTGCCAACGTCGTTACTGTCATCACCATCATTATCAAACTTTCCCATCATTTCATCATCATAATCATAAAACCTTTCCTATCATCAACAGCGTCGTTGTCGTCGTCGTCGTCGTCGTCGTCATCAACCATTCCCCATTATCAGCAGCATCAACACCACCGCAAATATGACAATCACACCTACACCACCAAAAAACATTGTCATCGCTTTCGTCGTTGTCACCATCATGCACTCACGTTGTCTGTGTTAGGGGAGATAAAGCTGCGGCCTCCTTCGGTTAGGCA
>OY757554.1:2481075-2513121 GCA_963584105.1 Alviniconcha strummeri
CGTATGTGGATTTTATTGAACCGTGCTTCGGCATTGGTCACAACTTGTCCCTAATATGTCAAATGACATCTGAGGACATTAAGCATCAACTCATCATCATTTGACATATCCAGCAAATCCGGCTTAGCTTTCTCAATGGCAAGCGCTGCCCGCTGTCCAGTTTCTCCTTGCTGCCGTAGAGAGGGCGTGCGGCTGGACAGCCGTGCGCCACACTTTTGTCACTGACTTATACTGTGTCATTTTAACGTTATCTACAATGGGGTGGGGGAGGGGGGGGGGGGGAGGAGGAGGTCGGGGGAGGGCGTGCGTTCAGGTGCATGAGTATGTACGTGTGGTGAACTTCTACTCTGCTTTGTCTTAGAAACTTGTATGACTGCATGTTATGAAATGGAACGTTATTCATACGTGCGTGCGTGTGTGTGTGTGTGTGTGTGTGTGTGTGTGTGTGTGTGTGTGTGTGTGTGTGTGTGTGTGTGTGTGTGTTTGTGTGTGTGTGTGTGTCCGTGCGTGCGTACATGTATGCGTGCGTGCGTGCGCGTGCGTGTGAGCGTGCGTGTATGCGAACGTGCGTGTGTGCGTGTGTGTGTGTGTGTGTGTGTGTGTGTGTGTGTGTGTGTGTGTTGTGTGTGTGTGTGTGTGTGTGTGTATGAGAGAGAGAGAGAGAGAGAGAGAGAGAGAGAGAGAGAGAGAGAGAGAGAGAGAGAGAGAGAGAGTGTGTGTGTGTGTGTGTGTGTGTGTGTGTGTGTGTGTGTTGTGTGTGTGTGTGTGTGTGTGTGTGTGTGTGTGTGTGTGTGTTGTCTCCTTAAATTCATCGCTTTATGTATGTGTTACACATAAAATGCACATTCATTGATCAGTAACTGTATCAGTCCTGAATCAGTAGTTTGCCCATGCCACGGTGACACCATACACAATGCTATGAAGCTGGATTCTGAAGAATACTGTAGGATAAACACTACATATCAAAGTTCAGCAAAGTTAACTTGAACTGAATTAGATGTAAAACTATACAGGACACTAAAATAAGAATCTTCCCCTTTTATTTAATTAAGTTAATTTATAAAAGCAGTAATATGAAACTGGTTTTTGAACAGTGACGAAACAACAACAAACAAACAAAGAAACAAACAAAGAAACGAAAAACAAAAGCAAAAAGAAGAAGAAAAGAAAGAAAGAAAAAAAAAAAGAAAAAAAGAAGAAGAAAAAAGCAGAAGAAAGAAAAAACAAAAAAGAAAGAAAAAAGGAGAAAAAACACGCAACCAACCCCCCCCCCCCCCCCCCCCCCCCCCCCCCCCCCCCCCCCCCATACACGCACACAAAACCACCACCACAACAGCGAAAGTCTGCGCTTACAAGCCGATTCTTCTCATATTTTCACAAGGTAACAGAAATTGTCATGTGAGGATTTCTCCGGTCTGTTCTAGAACGGGAGAGAGGCGACTGGAAGTGTTTTCGTTTCCTCACTATCCGGTATGTACAACCACACTGTGTATACAGTTATTCATACTTGCAAGATCAACTTGGGGGCCTAGACCGGACTCTGACGCTGAACGAGGTTCACCTCTTGAATCTTTACGTTTTGCTTTTAGCATTCAGTAGGCTTAGTGTGCAAACTAAAATCCTAGCGAGTTGTGCCTAACGAGTTCTCTCCCTTCCAAACATTTTCATTTTGTCGTCCGAGTGGTTTTTGCAAGGAAGGTATTGTTTTAGGTTTTATTGTTTTACTGTGATTTAGCTCTGATTGTGTTGTGGTTGTACGCATTTTTAAGGACATATTCTGCTTGGGAAGAGGGAGGGGGGAGGGAAGGAAGCCCTTCAGAAATTAGCACGTTATAAATTTACATTCTGAGATACACTTGAGCGCAGCGTGACTTTTGTGCACTTAGAGTTATTAAGAATAAGATGTAGAACAGATCAACGAACTCAGGAGCTGTGTGAAAGTCGAGGTGATTGTCCTGGGCTCCCTGTCCCAAGTAGTTCTTACAGGCAGTGTGGACGTAGAGCAACATTAGAAGTAGAAGAAAAAAAATGGTTAAAAAAAAATCAATAAAAAAAAAGAATTGTCAGCATGTTGAAAGTATGCTGAGCTTGAAAGATTTCACAAGTGAAGTTTATGAAGACTCCAATATGACAGTATCACCATGACTCAAGGTACAGTTTACATCATCAAACAGTCTAGTCAGTATTGACTTATTTATTTTTAAACCGAAGGGAAGTCCTGCTTTTCCACTTCCAGTCTTTGCTTTTCTGTAAGATGTAAGGTTATTGATAGATGAAGGAAAGAGCTGGGTAATATAGTTTGACTTATCAGAGGCATTCTACAAAGAGTGGAACAGGTACAGTTGTACTGGTAGATGAACTTAAACTAGATGGCAAAATGTCTCCGGATAGATGGGAGTGGTTGCGGTAGATGAACTGAAACTAGATGTCATAATGTCTGGAAATAGACAGAATTCATTATCATACAAGTTCATGAATAAAATTACAAATGGAAGAGAGATGAAAATGGAATTTGTTCATTATAAAGAAGCAGGAAAATTGCAGTGGGCTTATGTCACAAGCAGCATGTAAAATTGTAAGGCTGAGTGTCTTAACACTATAACACAGGGAAGTTTAATGTTTCCTACTATTAGTAAAGTGTATCTAGAGTCCTTTGCAGCTATAACTGTATGAATATGACTAATCAGCTTTTTAAGAACAAGATTTGTGGGCAAAGGTGGAGATGGTGGCCCCCTCTCATTTTTACTACTTGGTTGATAAATGGACCCCACAGTGATCTGTGCTTAAGTTTGGCAGTCAAATAATTGATTGTGATAATTACTGTTTTTGTATCACTATCAGTTCTGTGTTTTGCTTCCTTTACTGAAGTGTCGTTTCCCACTGAAACAGCCTTGAATGAAACTGAGAATTACGATGAAAAACGAAGATAAAATTGTCACAAAAATGGTAATTGATTTTACAATAAATTATTTTATTGCCATATTTAACTCTGAAGCGTAGATCACACTCACACTCACAGTGTAGCTGTGAGATCCATTTTCTTTTTGCGTCTGAGAGTTGGCCAAATCTGCAGTGAAATTAAAATGTGGAGTGGCTGTCATCCCCACCTTTGCCAGTCTGTGGAGATACTGCAACAAGTGTTAAAAAAGTGAAATAGTAATTTAAGTAAACAGTGCAACAGAATAGCAATTACTGAATTAACATGCCTCTGTGTTACTGTTAGTGTATACATACTAATAATAGTATGAGAAGTGACTCGTGCAGTTTGTCTGTGTAGATCTGTAGTGTCAAACTGCAACAGTCTGAAGACAGCATGATACTTCAGTGTATGCTGGGTTATTCTGGTGTTTCCATAGTAATTATATTTTTATAATGTACAGGTATGATATGTTGATTAATGCTTTAACACTAATAACAGTGAATGATTACTTGATGCATATTAATTATTATTAACCTAAACTCGCTATTGTGTTATTCTGTACACACATAGAGCACAATTATACTTATGCAAATTTACATAATTTAATAAAGCGTTTTTGAATGAAGAAGAGAAAAAAGTTGTCGAATGAACTCTGACAAAGTGACATGGACTACAGAATCTCTGACGTATGTGATCTGTTTCCATTGTGTATCATGTACATAGAAGGACCTTGGTAAATTTATGGGTCGTTCTCAGAAACTGTGTACCACTTGGGGTAGGTAACTTCAAACTCGTATTTGAGGGTAATCTTTTATTGCAATGTAAATATTTTTATTTCTTGTCCTTGCATGTTGATGTGAGTGATAATAAAAACAATAATGACTGCCAGAGTTGTGTGTTATGTACTTTAAATTGGACTGATGTTGCGAAGTGAATCAAAAATGGCGCCACCGATTTGTGACATCGCCAACACCATCGGAAAGAATGTATCAGAAACTTCATTAAAAACCACACAGTGACAACGCATTTAACTTCAGATGATCATATTAAATGCATTTCTTAGGTTGGAAGCACGTTTGTCTTCAACTACAATAAAAAATCGTATATAATTAACCATTTTTGAAAGTATTAACATCGTAACCCATCGTTTCCACTCGGACACAACGTGAAACTGAAAACGCTGCAGCGCTCACAAACTCAACACAGGAACTACTTTCAGCATTTAACACACGACACACAGTACCGGTTGTTGTACAGGGATAGTTAAATCCTGAAGTTGAGTCTGAACAGTGAAATTTGAGCTGAACTGATGTGTAAGATTTTCGTTTCCCGCCTGAGATGTTACGATGTTAATTCTAAAAAGCACCATCAATTTAATTGAGACTAGAATTAGGGCCTAATTTCAGACGAATCAGTCCGCGTAAACCGCGGGAAAGGCGAATGTGCACATATGTGCACTCTCGCGGATCCTGCGTTTGACCAGCGTTCGTGTTTTGATTTCGTTTCAACGAACCGTGTCCTTGTTCGCTTGCTAATGGTTGACGGAAATTGGAACACTAGTCTCTGATTGAAGGTAAGTTTGTGTGCTTTTTAAAACATTTGGTGTTTTTATAATAACTGATTATTGTTCTTGAGTATTTTATGTTTGCGTTTTATAATTGTCTTCTCTCTGAAAGCTCGTAGATTGTGATCAGAAAATAAAGAACATGGAAAAGTGAGATTTAAAAAAAATCTGGTCTGTTTGGAGGGATGATGGAAATGTCTTTAAACTGGGACAAAAATGACCGTCATGAACTAACATAACATTTTTCGGGCATATTAGTTTCAGTTAAAACATACTTGTAACAGCAAGATTGCTTTTATTTTAATTCGAGGTAGAAGTCGGAAATTCGACCTTCCGTTTCACTCGCAACTTGGAAACCGAAACGGTGTCTTCTTCGTTACGATGTTAAAGACGAATGTACCAAAATAAAATCTAAGAATTTGCTGCTGCCTCAGTATTATTGAAGCAAGGTCGAATGTATGTCTTGGTGCTATACGGAGCAAATGCTTCTCTTTTTTCCACCCACATGGATCGGCAAAAATGAATGCACCAAGATCTAAGATTTCACACGCACGTAGAAGCTGTGCGTTTGCGTTGCCATGTTACGATGTTAAACGGACCCACATTGAAATAAAACTGACACGCTTCTTCTGTTCTTTTCAGTTTGAACATAATGAAATGTTGTTTGTTTTTTCATTCCTTTTCATATATTTAGAATAATGACTTGATATTGACAAATTTCACGGCTTGCCAAAGTCGGTCAGTCAGAGCATTAACATCGTAATGCGGAAAGCGGTGCGGTTTTGCTTTCAGTGTTACGAAGTTTAAACGGACACATATTTGTACCAAGATATTAGCATGTTTTCTACTCACTTTTTGTTTGAACGTAATAACATTTTTAGTTTTTTATTCCCCGTCATTTATTCCATAAAATCATTAAAACATTACTTGATGTTGAGCTTGCACGAGTGACTGAATCCGTCCATTAGCAGCGTAATTCGGAAGGCAACATTTTTGCATTCAGTGGTACAATTGTTTTGTGAAACAGATAATTGTTTTTCTCACTTTAATTTTCATACAGTCCTGCAGCGATGAGGTATAGTGTGCAAATATACTGCTGTCAGCATCAATTTGAGTTCATTGAATCAATGTAAAATAATGCATAACAACATTAACAATATTGTTTACACCCAACTTGAATGTGTTTGTTTTTGCTGTCGTAGCTTGGAAACCATTCAAATTGGCCAGCCATGTAGTCATGTTTTAGGGGATTTTTATTTTTTTGGCTACAACAGTGAATACTGAATGATTGAATCTGCCTGCTAAAAGACCACCTGTCTCTTCAGAACTTTACCACTGTCGCACAGTATTATAGTTTGTCTGCTCTGCAGTGTGGAATTTCCCAAGGGGATAGTTGATAATGAGCCATTTTAATGAACATTAAACACTGTCAGTATTGCAATGATCCATTTTAATGAACATTAAACACTGTCAGTATTGCTGTTATTGTTGAAAAAAAAGCACACACCCAGTTTTAACAAACATTGTCACCTGTACTATGTTGTTTTCTTCTCAGAAGATAGTCACTGAACAAAAAAGAAAATTACACTTGCTGATAAAGACATGGTCAGTGACTTGATGAGATTTTTTTCTTTTTCTTCTCTCAGGTGACCAGCTGGCCAGCATGGGAGCCAGGCAACCAGCCTGCTGTTCGGCATCCAGTCCCCCACCAGCCAGCTCCAGCAATAGGGGATTTTGTTGAGGCAGAAGTTAAAGGTCGATACAGAAATGTCAGTTTTTTTGCCAAGTTCCTGGATGTGGATAGAGCCAGTGGAGACCTCAAGTTACACTAGACTACCTGACTGTGAAGCCTGGGTCAGCAGACATTTTTGTGTGGGTGGATGAGTCTTGGCTGCCAAAAGAACAAATCACCAAGATTGTTCACCCACCCGTTCCCCTTTCTGGAATCTGCCTAGTCCTTTTGCTCTTTCTGTCATCATTTTCTACAAATGGTTGATTCTCCTTTTTTCCCCAGAAAACTCTCAAATATTTTTTGTTAAGGGTTAGGCTTTTTTGTATGGCTCTTGTTGAGCATCCAGATGACTGTTGGTAGCTTGCTGCCATATGGTATTGGTATTTTCCATTATGTATTTATATATATAAAAATATTTTAAATTGTGTCCATTCCTATTTTTTATTTGTTCTGGTATCAATAAATTAGACGGAATGGTCCATGATACCAGCATTTCCTAGCCTAATGCTAATGTGCTCCTTTAACAGGGGTAATATTGAAGTGACTAACTCTTCAAATATTTGTGTGTGATGTTTGTGGATGTATGTTTTATGTTTGCAAAGTGATTGGTTTTGTGGACTGACTTGACAAATGGTTTATATTTTTTATATAGGATGAGAAGAGTTTAGAAACATGCATAAATTTGCTTATGAATATGACCCGAGTTTGACTGTCCGGCTGGGGTGACCCTGTGTGGTTGACAGTACATTAAAATCCAATTACCAGCTAATTAGTGTTTATGTTACAGTAACTTGGAGGGGGAGGGGGGTGTAGTGTTCAGTAACCTGGGGTGGGTGGGTTAGTTGGTAGTGTTTATGTTTACAGTAGCTTTTCTGGGGGTGGGTGGTTATAAACTTAGTGTTCAGTAACCTGTACAGGAAAGCAGCTGTATTACACTAGAACCCTAGTGCTTCTCTTCTGTTTTGTGTGATTGATTGATGTTCTTGCTTCTGTGTGATTTGGTTTCCATGTTACGCGGTTAATCAGATTATTAAAATGAGTTGTTCAAACACAAAACAGTGATGTTTTCGTTATTTGTTCATTCATTACATGATCAGACATTATATGCTGGTAATACACTTAAATAAAAAGAATTCATACTGTATAGTAGTTAGTACTTTGTGTGCACACACACTCAAACAAAAAAAAAAAAAAAAAAAATTATGGTCATGTTTAAAATTAATCAAATAACATACTAAAATGGAATAATTGGGTTACATTTTGATAGCATTGCTGTTACTATAGCAAATGACATGTAAAATACCCTGAAGATGTCACTTTTGTGTGCAACAGGTGCAGTATTTGGGTAAGTTTGGTTTCCACGTTACACTGTTAATTCTTGGCAGTATGCGTCATTTGACCCCCCCTTTGTCCTACTTAAATAGTGCAGATTATCTTTTTTTTCAATTTCTCACATGCAGTAGGTGTTAAACATCAAGTAAACTTACATATTAGGAGTTTTAAAGCATTTAGATTTTTTGGTACCTATGTCACAGTATTGGTACACAGTTTCTGAGAACGACCCTTATACCAACTGCACTACGGTCTCATATGAACGACTTTTGTTGTATGTGGCAATATTATGACTTACGTGCACAAACTTTGGAGAAATCTTGGGGTGGGCACAAAACCTAGGATCTCCAAAAGTCATTAAACTTTGGGAAGCAAAGCAAAGACATATCATGGGCTGTATTTATAATGCTGTGATAGTCAATGGAATAAACAGGGTTTGCGTTAACCAGTAATTTTTGGTATTTTAGTATTTTTACTGGTTCAGATCAGCATATTAATTTTTATACTGTCAGAACAAACAAAAAAAAAGAACAAAAAAAGGCAGTCAGTTGGGCATACTGGCTGTTACTTTGTTGAACCAGTTCTCCCAAAAAACTAAACCAGAGGGAAAGTGAGTGGTGTGACTGTGTGTGTGTGTGTGTGTGTGTGTGTGTGTGTGTGTGTGTGTGTGTGTGTGTGTGTGTGTGTGTGTGCATGTTAATAAATCTTATAAAGTGCTGTTTTCTAACCAGAGTTAAACTCACTGCGCTGTACAAACATCTTATCACAAAAACCACATTAACATACATTTCAACAAACAGAACCTTAAATATTGTAGTTTACCATTGTCCTCCATCAAACAATATGCACACACACACATGCACACACAGTGACGTGCACCCCAGTCTCTGCTCGTCCACTCAGAAGAGTTGAATGCAAGTTACAACAGTCAACAATTCTAGACAGAGAAGGGAGAAGGTTGTTTGCTAGTTTAAATAGTAGAGCTCTAGTAGTAGCGTAGACAGTTGTGTACAGGTTGCCAACACCTGAGGAGAGAAGGAAAACAAACTTTTAAAAAGTAGTCTGCCAGTGTCATAGTATTACTACTATACTAGTCAAAATTTCGACTTCGATGCTTGGACTGTTTCAATGCTTTGAGACCTGAAACGGTTCATGCAAGGGCTTTAAATACATAATTTATATAACATGTCTATATTTATATCATAACATTATATATTCCATTGGCAATCTGCTCATACGACATACCCCATTGGCCACAGTGCTTTCAAACTCTACCTGTGACCAGGCAAAGACACAAGTTGGCTTGAAGTGAAAACAGAAAATACTCAGGGATGGCTGGTCTAGACAGATACCTGAAAACTTTGTTGGTACAGTGGTAGTTTCCTCTCTGTTTTTACACACTGAATTACAGTAAAAAGAGTAAGAGCCAAGATGCAGGTGTGTACACACTAACACAGTTAGTTGAGTAAGTTCAGTAATGAGGATACATATTGTCATTGGTCATGTATAAAAGTACTCTGAAGTGTACATTTTCTGTCAGCAGTGACACTGACAGCTTGTCTGCAAACAAACAGGGGATTTTTATGTATTACGTATGTTTTTTAAAGGGGGGAGGGGAGGTGTGGTGGTGGGGGGCAGGAATAGGGGGCAAGATCTTATGAACATGGGAAATTGGAAGATAGAGCATCTTTAAGTTTAAAGTTATAAATGATTTTACTTTTTCAGATTTTTTTATTGCTTCTGATTCTGAGCGAGACAGAGCCTGTTTGTGGACATCATCATGTATGAGGTGATTATTCTCAAGGAAGGCTACAGCAAGCCAATGGAAAAAGGTATTGGATGACATTTAAGTTTCTAGTGATTCCAGATCACTGTGTTTTGTGCTTGAATGTGCATGAGTGTGTATGCTCTGTGTGTGTGTAATGTTTGTCACAATGTCGGGAGCTGCATGAATATGACTGTGTGTGTGTGTGTGTGTGTGTGTGTGTGTGTGTGTGTGTATGTGTATGTGTGTGTGTATAGTGTGTTTTGTGTGGATAAATACTTGTAGTTGCCCTTGCATGCATACGCACATGACATACTGACCAGAGCACTAAATACTATAACTTGTATAAGTATAGACTGGATATATTTCATATAAAAAAAGGACTCGGTGGTAAAACCATAGTGAACCACTGCTGAGATAGTGCCTGGTCCACTGATCCAGTGCATCCTTTGACATGATCTTGTGATTACAGGGCTGATGAAGGCGGGGGGCTCGGTGACGCTGCTGAAGGGTCCACAGAACATCATCGTCGACACGGGCAGCCCCTGGGATAGAGAGCTGCTGCTCAGCGGTAATAATGCCTGCACTTGTCTTGCATTACTTGTTGACTCTCCCTGCAGGCAAGTGACAAACCGCACAGGAAGAGACCCAAACACGTAAAATGTTTAAAAGAACACTTATTCATTATGACTCAAACACACAAACTGCACATTTTTCAGAGTAATCCCCTTCGTCAAGCTACAAAACGACATTTAAACAACAGTATTTATTACGACTCAGACACACAGTCTGCAAATTTTTAGGGTAATCCCCTTTGTCAAGCTACAGAACAACACTTGAGTAACAGTTAAATGGTGAAAAATGGTGAAAAACGATGCCCAGGAAGGGACAACTCTTATTCATTGGGGATGTTAACTCTATCCTCTTCTTCAGTAGAGTCACCTCCTACAAGAATGCTTATTTATTGTGACACAGACACATATTCTGCAAATTTTCAGAGTAATCCCCTTTGTCAAGCTCCAAAACAACACTTAAGCAACAGTTAAACGGTTAAAAATGATGAAAAATGATACACAGGAAGGGACAGCTTGTCTTTATTCACTGGGTATGTTGACACTGTCCTCCGTCATGTTGAGGATTGTGTCGCTGTGGCCCGATCCAGGAAGGGCTTGGCATGGGCTGCTGCATTTAAATCGATGATTTGAACTGGAAGTTTGACGCCATTGTCCTTCCAAACACGTCATCTGTCTGCTGTGCTTCCAGACAGTAGTTGACATGTGGTGGATGGTGGAGCCTAGCTGAGCGCGGCTCACATCTGTCCCAAGATAGCAGTGTAAATGCAGTGTCCTGCGTCCAGCTGGAGCTTGGCCCAGCAATTTTGATGTGTGTAAATGGCCTGCCTGTTTCTTTTGTAATGTAGTTTATCAAAATCTAATCTCTGCACACTTAGGAAAGGGTATTTTTGCTGCCTTAGACAGCGAGAGAGAGAGAGAGAGAGAGAGAGAGAGAGAGAGAGAGAGAGAGAGAGAGAGAGAGTATAGATGCTGAGTCATTGATGATTTATTTGTGTGGAGGCTGTGACCCGTTACAAAGGGGTATACGAACAAACATTTTAAACATGAGTATACACTGCTTCAGATCTGCAGAATATCCTTTTAATGCTTCAAGCATGCATACATGATTCCCATGATACACACATGCATGCACACACACACACACACACACACACACACACACACACTCACTCACACACACACACACACACACACACACACACACACACACACACACACACACACACACACACACACACACACACAGAGATGCACATAGCTACTTACTTGATGAGGCAGACTGGAAAAAGAGCATGGTTTTCAATTCACTGTGGATGCTGTCTTGTTCTCAGTCTCACTTGTATTCTCAGCTTTACGCCGTTCTTCGCTGGAGCCAGGGGACATAAATTTTTCCGTCTGCACAAGCGGCTCAGCCGACAAAGTGGGCAACCTGAACCTGTTTCCCGACGCCACGCACATTGTGTCCAGTGGGGTGTGCCGACAGGGCTCCCATTTTCTCCATGGCTTTCAGGAGGTCCTTTATCGCGCTGCTTGCTTGTGGATTAGGTGTACTCAGTGCAGGGAGTGTTGATGATTCCCCAGGGCTAGAAATTCCCACAAACTTTGCTGGTCTGCCATGAGCCTCACTGGTCCTCAAAACTGAGTAATAAAAGAGAGGGGTAGGCCAGGGAGAGTGTTGGTCCAGTCACACCCAGCGCATGAGTGTCGTTGCTGTACATGTAACTTTTTATTAGAAACCATTTGTTCTGTGTTGTCATGGCTTGTTTAGTGTTTTGGGGTTTGCCACTTCAGACAGTCATGGCCCTTCGTTTGAGGGTACTGGCTGAGAAATGGCTTGCCATTTTTTTTTCTCATGAAAACTGTTGGTCCAGCAGACCAGTGGAAGGCACAGAATTCCACTGGCCTTGGCTATTTCAGTGGTCATGGACCATCGGGCACCTGGGAATTTCAAGCTCTGACCCCAGCTTCTCTGCGATACAATCAGCTTTGGAAAATGAGTGAAATGCTTGGATGCTGTTGAATTTGTGCTGTTGACCATTGGAATATTTTTGCAGGTTCCAGTCCTCAGATGGATTAAATTTTTCCCGACTGTTTATGAGACCAGCATGCTGTAGCATTGCATGCTCTTTTAACAGAGATAATATTGAATGAATTAGCTTTTCAAAAATTTATGTTTGACGTTTGGGGATATAGTTTTTTTTTAATAATTGTGTGTTGGGATTGTTTTTGTGGATTGAACTGAGAAAGGGTTTTCAAATGCGGATTGACATGAGAGGAGTTTTGAAATGTGCGTTTGCATACGACAGAATTTGACTGTCCTGCAGTTACCCTGTGTGGTTGACAGGATGTTAAATCCAGTTTCTAACTGACTAGTCTACTAACTCTGGCATTGTGTCAAGAGCCAGTCTTTTTCCATGCTGCATCTTTGAAGCATCTCCCTGATATAACTGTAATGGTTGACAGGGCATAAAACACCAAGTTACTTACTTAACATAACTGTGCCCCCATGAACTCAGATTTGAAGAAAAAGTACTTCTGCTTCGCAGATATTGATAGAACAACCATACGAGGTCTGCAAATGGAAATGGTTATCCACCAACTTGTTCATCCCCCAACTCCCCAGTTTTTATTTACCAGTAGTCGTTTCACATTTAAGTGACATTAGACTGATCTTTCAATTATCAAGATAACAGCATATCAACAAGTTACACAAAAACAATAACAAAACTATAAATAAAAAAATAAAAATGCACCTTTGCTTGTGGTCCCCTTTAACTTGGGGAAACAGAAAATGGAGGCTCTTGTTCATCTGTTGCAAACTACATGCTAGATGTATCAGGATTGTTTCACTGATTTTCAACAGCAGGTTTGTTTTGAGCAGTGAACTGGGCAAATTGCACTGTTAATTACTCAGCATGGTAGAGGTTTGTGTGATTGGACTCGGAGCTCTCCAACATGCTATTCCAGATTCAGCAGCTGCTGCTTCCTGCTTGTACGTTTTGGGTCACCTGAGTTTCCTGGCCCTCCTGCGAAAGTTTATTTTAATTTATTAAGTTATTGTAACCCTCCTTAATCACTTCCAGAGTTATAATGCAGAATTATATTGCATGAGTTTTGCCTGTGGCAGTATTAGTTCAGCTGTTTTTCAGATGCTTTGAGGTGTTTTTGAGGTTGTATTTTAATTTTTGTTGCCGTTTGTTGTATTCCTGCAATCTGAGATGTGTCTTTGTGGAGTGGTTATGATGGTCCTGATCTTTCTTGCAGATTGTGATTGTCACTGATCTGCATACATGGCGGATTTAACTCCGTTAAACACTAAGAGGGCATTAGAGGGCAGGGAGGTTTAAAAATAAAATAAATGTTGACTTCAAATTTGACTTTTATGCCGTGCAAACTGGATGTGTGGGTATCAGTTAACTTGTAAGCATATCGAACTTACAAGCTTACCTCACAAGGCCCACGACTGACATACAGTCGTGTACTTCTCAGCTTTTTTGCTTTTGTTTTTAAAATTTTGGAATCAGTTTTGGACATGTTGTGTGTGGCTGTGCTGCATTGGACTCAGACCATTCCAGATTGGACTTTCCTTTCTCTCCGAGTCTGAATCAGTTTATTGCCTGCTGCGTAGATAGACTATTCCAGATTTGACTTTTTCCTTCTCTCTGAATCAGCTTATAGCCTGGTCTTTGTGTATGAATTCCGATGGTTGGATCACGTCTGCTTGTGTACAGTGTGATGCATACTGGGCAGGACAGTTAATATCAGAGGAGACATGGAGTAGTTGGTTTGGCTTGCTCTGCCGTCTTACCACTGTGGTGTTGACTCTTGGTAGCCAGACAGTTGTAGGCTTTTCTTTTGTGGTTAGGAAAATCTTATGACTGTATAGATGTGATGATGAGTGTGTCTACCAGTCAAATGGTTGTAGGTTTTTCTTTGGTGGTTAGGAAAATCTTATGACTGTATAGATGTGATAATGAGTGTGTCGACCAGTCAGTCAAACCATTGTAGGTTCTTCTGTGGTGGTTTTGTGTATGTATTTGCTTAGCAAATTCATGCAACTGTGTAAATGTAATTAAGAGTGTGGCCACCAGACCGTCTGGTCTTGTGGATTTGTGTATAATATAATAATTAGGAGACCCTGTATAAACTAGTCATGCTTCTCATGCTCTTAACCACCTTAGAGCTCTATGCCTTCATTATAACCAGTTTCAGTGGCCTTGAACCTAATTTTAAGGTCACTCACACTCGCTTAGGCATGGGTAATTGAAAGTTGTATTTTCTGGGTAAGTTCTTCTCGATCAAGTTCTGATTTGAAGGTGCTGGTCGCGTGGCACTGGAAAGATAAACCTGAAGGTTGTGTGCACTAGACAAGTTCTTCTGCAGTCAAATTCACATCTTGCATGATTTGTAGAAGTGTAGACATTGAACATGAACATATTGCTGTTGGTAACTTTAAAATTGGTGATACTTAACACAATGACATGATTTTTGCTGTGATGAGCCCTTAACCCTTTCACTGCTATGATGTTGGCTGAAAACAACCACTAAAAGCACAGAATTTGAAATCCTTAGACTATTTTTCTTTTTCGCATTAGCATGTACATGGATTTTCATTATATGCACTGTATTGAAAGTAGATTTGTTATAGGACCGGAAAATATACTGTTTGCAGGCGTGTGTGTGCACTTTTCAGCCCAGAAATTTTACTTGCTGGGGCAGTGAATGGGTTCATGTTGCAGCTTTCGTCAGTGCTGTTTAAGCTAGATGTTTGAATTCAGTCACCTGAGAACCTGTAGTGAACATTACATATTCCTACCAGTTTTAGCAACCCTGACCCAGGTTTGAGGCCATGGAATTTCAAAATTTGTGATGAAATTGAAAATTCTGTTTGTACCTGGACTTTGCCTGGCTATAACTGTCCCGGTTGAATGGGTGGGAAGAGCCAAGTTGTTTACCTGTTCTGAATGTGAGTCGGCTGAGCATTTGGTGTTCTTGTTGTTGACTTTCCTAAGTCTGCTTCATTTGGCTTTGGTTTGTTACAGGCTTGCTGGCCAATGGCGTGGCCCCCGAGCAGATAAACTATGTCATTTGTACACACGGACATTCTGATCATGTCGGAAATTTGAATCTCTTTCGATCCGCCATTCACGTAGTGTCCTTCGATATCTGCAAGGGAGACCAATACGTCATGCATGATTTTCCTCAGGTGACCATGCTTGATTCCACCCTATGCACCCCCTTCCTCTCCTCACCGCCCCCCCCACCTCCCCTCCCCTTTCCCCTCCCCACCTCACCCCCCTCTTCCCCTACCCACCTCAAAAAGCCTTACCCCCACTTCCCCTCCCCACCTCACCCCCTCATTCCCCTCCCCACCTCGCCCCCTCATTCCCCTCCCACCTCACCCTCTCTTTCCCCTCCTCACCTCACCCCCTCTTCCCACCTCAACCCCCTTTTCCCCTCCTGACCGCACCCCCCTTTCCCTCCTCACCTCACCCCCTTCCCCTCCCCACCTCATCTGCCCTTCCCACCTCAACCCCTTTTTTCCCTCCCCCTTCCCCTCCCCACCCAACGCCTACAGCTTCTGCCTTTAGCAACGCATTTTGGAATCAACACATAAGGGAGCTAATTAGCGCTTGAAATGCCTAACACAAGTACAACAACAAAGACCTGAGTCACCTGTGCTAACACTCGCCTGGCATGTATGTAGAGTTTATGTACCTTGTATTTACATGCATGCCAGGTAAGCCCTATTAAGGCAAGTGTTACTGTAGGTAACTCTGGTCTTTGTTGTTGTACTTGTGTTACATAGCTTGAGTGCTAATTAACTCCCTTGTGTGTTGATTCTGCATGATTGCTGTGGGCCTTGCTCTGGGCCTTGCTGTGTTTCAGATTAATGCATTTTAGATTTTTCCATTCTTATATACCACAGGTAATTGATATTGTTGCCATTCTGGTAAATTTGAATGTCTGTTGCAAAGGCAGTATCAAGATTTGGAAAATGACTCAAGATTTGTTTTGAAGAGAATGCCTCTATGGGATCCAGTGTGCTCAAACAAAAGAGAAGAAAATAAAAACTTATTAGTGTTTATGAGGCTGTTATTGTAAATGTTTTACAGTCTTTTCTTAATTTTTTAATTTTTTTTTTTTATATCACTTTGTTAAATGTATAAAAGAAGAAAAAGTATGCCAATGTAATTTTAGAGTCAAACAGACACCTTTGTTGTCCTTTGTTGTTTTGAATATGGAGGTGGGGGGGGGGGGGGGTCATTCCATACATATTTCCCAGTGCATTACAGTACCTGTTACAGTGTTAAGTTGAAATTCAATAGTCTTGGCAATGCTTTTGTGCAAAGTAATCACTAAACCTTTTTGAGCAGTCCCAGTTCCACTATCTTGCATCACTGACATGGTGACAGCGAAGAGAGAGAAAAAAATCTGCCTTAGAATTGATAGTCTTTTGTTTTTAAACAACAGCCTCAGTTGTAATAAATAATTCAATTAAAACTGTGTAACATTATGTGGATATGTTAATGTTGCATACTGATTATGTCTGGCAGTATAATATAAAGTGTAAATTATGTTGTAGGACTGTGACTCGCTATGAGGGGTATATTTCATTTGTGCGTGGGAGTTATTAGACCAGCTCATCTTAACTATGTGCTGTGGACAGTTTGAAGTAAGCAGTCTAACTTGAGTAGAGATACATGGTATCTCAACTGTGGGGGAAAAATAAATGATAAAATGATGTACTTGTTAAAGTGGACACAAAAGGGGGGGGGGGGGGGGGGGGGGCAGACCAGGAGCACCTGTCCTTAGAAGAAATAAGAGTGCAATCTTTCGGGCTTACGGCTGTAACTTTTACTAGTTGAAATAAGAGTGCAATCTTTCGGGCTTACGCCTGTCACTTTTACTAGTTGAGCATGCTGGGTTCACTTCATTGAGTGAAAGGAGAAAGGTGTAGTGTATACTGCATCATTCTGTGTTGCACAGGTGCCAGTGGTAGCTAACATGTGACCTCCTCCCATGCAACCAGTGTTACGCTGTAGCTGTCAGCCAGCCCTAGGGACAGAAATTGTCACTGTGGCTTGATCTGGATGGTTTTTTCCTTTCTTCAGAATTACATTCTTTAGGCTTTAAATGATGAAGTAGTTATATTTTTATTTAGAAATACCATTACAAAAACAAAAACAAACGAAAATGACTACTGGGTTTAAATGCTTCTACCCAGGAGTAATGGATGCTAACGTTGTGCAAAATGACTGACATTTGGCCAAATAATATGTAGTTGTAACCTTAAAGAATCCCAGCATGTCATACACCTTTGTTTGATTTATTGCCATGAAAAATTCCAGAAGCATGGCTAACTCTAAACCCCTGTTTCTGAGGAAAATATGCAAAGTGACACAAACTCTTTCAGGGCTGTTCTCTCAAAACAGTAGCCATAACGCTTGTCAAATTCAAATAGCCATAACTAAATACCAAAATCATCTGCAGGGGCTGCAGTTTTCAGAATTATACACATCTGAAAATCCCCAAAATGCAACTTATGACTGATTTCATGGGAGAGGGTCACACGTTGGATATGTTGAAAATATTTTTAACTTATTTGGTGACGTCCATTTTGTGCATGACACTTCATCAAATTGTGGCAGGTTGCTAACCGGGCGCTTGTCCACGTACTGTTTTTTCAGGGAATACCTTATGAGATCGACGACTTCGTGGAGATATGGCCGACACCAGGTCACACTGGTGCCGACGTCTCAGTCATCGTCAGGGGAACCAAGCACGGCGTGGTGGCCGTTGTAGGTAGGTGATTGTAGTGGTATAGCAGTAACATCGCCACAGAACCCTGTTCGAAACTACACATAAAGCCTTTTCTTAATTGGGCAAACTGGTAGTGCGCCAGTTTGATGAATCATTTGTTTCTTAATTGAGCGCAGATGAACTTTTATTTCCCTGAATGTGGTTTGGACAGTTTGGCAAATTATGCTTGATAATTCAACTAACCCCTGTATCATTCTGGGTCCCCGAGACCAGGCTGTGCCTTCCACAAGTCGGCAAATAGGTCAGTTCCCTTTGAAGCCAGTGAAATATCAACACTGTCATCCATTTTTATTTTTATTTCTTCCTCATCCACAGGAGAACTGTCTTTGGTCTCAACCAATCAGAGGCAAGGTTTGCCAGACTGGGCGAATATTCCCAGAGCATATTGAGTGAAGCTTTTTGGACCCTGAAGCTTTTTTGAGCCTTGTCACAGTTCGTTGAACTGTCTGAAGCAGGTTCATGAAATAAAAGTTCTCCCTATTAAGAACAAAGTTTGCCGAACTTTCTTCAGGTTTGCCGTACACCCCGAACTAGGTTTGTGAAGCAAAAGTTCATCCAATTAAGAACCGGCTTTAACCCACCATGTTCAGGGTATCTGTTGTCCTGATATAACAGTGCTGGTTGACTGGGCACAAAACACCAAGTGACTTACAGGGGTATCTCAACAAATTTGGCTGGAGTGGTGTGGGCCAGAGTTTTTTTTCAGCGTAAGAAGGGCTTTTGAAAATTAAAATCAGATTCTTTGCTTTGTCTGAACAGTTTATTTGTACAGCGAAGCTAGGATGAGTATCCCTCTGCAGATCCAAGTTGGATGTAGCAGAAAAAAACAGATCTGAGAGTTTTGCAGTAGAGAAAGTGTTGTGCGGATGAAGAGTTATGCAGCAGAGAAAGTGTTGTGCAGTAGATCAGTGTTGTGCAGGACACCCACTGTTGGGCAGTACTCGGGTTGTGCAACAGAGTGTTGTGCAATAGACAAGGTGTTATGCAGTACAGAAAATGGTGTGCAGTAGAGAAAGTGTTGTGCAGTAGACCAAAGTGTAGTGGGGTGCATTACAAAAGTGCCATGCAGTAGAGGAATGTTTGGCTGTAGACTAGGTGTTTGTTTGCAGTAGAGTGTCAGTTGTGCTGTCAGAAAAGTGTGGTGCAGTAGATTGGGTTTTGTGCAGTAGATGCAGTGTTGTACAGTAGAGAACATGTTGTGTAGTAGAGAAAGTGTGGTGTAGTACAGAAAGTGTTAAGCAGTAGACAAAATATTGTGCCTGGACTTTGAAAGAATTTATGGAGGATATCAAAACAATTTTTCAGGGTTTGTTTGATCTGAACTGATGATTGAAAGCTAATTTGTTTGTGAAAAGGGCCAAGAAAATATTTTTCTTCTCGTCTGTAAATTGTGTCAAGTCTGTAATTTATATCAGAATGTTCATTCAGTTTTTACAGCCTAACTTTATGGTAAAAATGTCGGGGTTTTGCTTTTACACAGAAAATTGGGTCGTAGGACATCAGGCAAGTACAAAGCGTGCCAGCAAGGCAGCTCGCAACACTTCATGTCTCTTCCACCCTTGCAGGTGACTTGTTTGAGTGCTTTGAGGATCTGGATGACCCCGAGCTGTGGCAGGCAACCAGCGAGCAGCCTGAGCAGCAGGAGCAGAGTCGCATCGACATCCTGCGTGTGGCGGACTACATCGTTCCAGGCCATGGCCCCATGTTCCAGGTCCCCCAGGAGTTCCGCAAGCAGATCCGCGTGGTGATGCTGCGCGCGGAGCACTTCCTGGACTGTGGGGGAGAAGGGGCCGGCCTGACCACGGTTCGCTCGCAGTGTATCATTGTGGAAACTGACTGAAGGGGATCTGTCGGCGGGCACTTTGCGAACTGCAGCTTCATTTTGAGAAATTGAAACGTTATCCCCCTCATCTCATTGTTTTACTGTATCGTCCTCGGCAGGAAGACCAAATGCTCAGCCGGTTTATTCTCAGCATGTGGGGGGGGGGGGATACCACATTCATAATTTTGTTTGTTTGAAACTCACGTGACATTGAAGCTTTGTTTGAGAAATTCGAAGCTTGTCCGGAAACCATGTGTTCAGCCAGTTTATTCTCAACAGGGGGCGGGGGAATGTCACCTCCATTAATTTTTGTTTGAAACTTGGGTGACATTGAAAATGGGTCGAGGTCATTGGGACCAGTGCAAAGATGGGTAGTTGATAGAGGTTACTGTTGTGGGGATTTTTGAAAGAT
This sequence comes from Alviniconcha strummeri, assembly GCA_963584105.1. Taxonomy (NCBI): domain Eukaryota; kingdom Metazoa; phylum Mollusca; class Gastropoda; family Provannidae; genus Alviniconcha; species Alviniconcha strummeri. Next base: position 2,501,022 of record OY757554.1, read on the forward strand.
CTTGCTGAATCAGTGTCTCAGAGAACACCAGCATTAAGTGGGGTTTTTTTTTGGTCAAAGATGGAAACTCTTCCTCAGTTACCTTGCTCAAGTCATCATTAAGGTGTGCAAAGAGTTATTGCTCTGTCTGAAGTATTAACTGTATTAGCAGGATAAGACATTGTGGATGAAACACAATTTTGCGAGCACAGTTTTTGAGTTTAAGCTTTCCAGTTAGCACCAGTGTAAAGTCGGAACTTGGTCTAATGAGGACTTTCTGAAAATATTAAAACCAGCAGCTTCTCCCTTCAGATGCCCCTGTGATGTTGAAATGAGGTCAAGACATTTTGCTGGCATTGGTGTTAAAGTGTGTAAATCTCATTTGAAGCTGTCATGCATAAAGTTTGAAAGATCTTGTTGCAGTGATGTGAAAAAGAATGCCGACATGAAACTTCTTGCCGTGACATGACCGTACTGGATGTTTGTGAAGACTGACGTACTTTTTTTTATTTAAATCTGTAATGGATGCTCGAATGTAATTTGTCCAGAGGTTTATGAAGAGATGGTTTTAAAACGCTGTGTTCACAATGGCTTTGGACTCTATTTGTTAAAGATGCCTGATTTGTTCAGCTATCGCTGAAAAGAATATTTGTAAAAGCTGCGTGCACAATGGTATACCTATTGTGCTGATGCTGTTTTGTTTAAATGTCCACAGACCATGTGTGAAAGCTTGTATACACCTTGATTTTATTCTGTTCTTTTTCTTTATTGTCATATTTTATGTATTGAAGCTTTGTTGACAATCGTATTAACAAGTTGTACCTAATTGTTGAAAGTAATACAATGTTTAATAAAAAGTGTAGTTAGACGTCAGATTCCAAATATGAGTTTCGATGGACATTCTCCAGTCTGTTACCAAAACATGACCTGGAATGTGCTCTTAAAATACAGATTGTACATTTCTTTCTTCTGAAGACGGACCCCTGCTGCTCCTTAACTGACAAAATTTAGTCTGTTTGCAGTAACATTTGATGTCTGAAACAGACATCAAATGTTACTGCAAATAGACTGTGAAGCAGTGAAGCATTAGCTGTCTGAATTGGTGTCTCAGTCCTAATGTTTGATGAAATAAAGCCATGATTAGTCCAGATGCAAATGCATCAAAGGTTCAAATGAAGCTGTTTATTAGGACAAAACACATCGTGCAAATTTTTTGGGTAATCATCTTTATTAAACTACAAACAACACTTAAACAACAGTTAAACAGTGAAGAACAGTGAAAAATGAGCAGGAGAGCAAAGCCACTTATCTGTTTTTTGGTTGAGGTATGTTGTTTTCAAGTCCAGTGCTCGGAAGAATGTTGGCATGACAATGGTGTGTAATAGGTGTGATGTAATAAATATTATATGATGTAAAAGTCAAATGGCAGGGGGGAGGGGGGGGGAGGGGGGGGGGGGAGAAAGCTAAGCTTTGGAATTCGGACTAATAGAAACAAAAATGGATTAATGGAGTTGTTCCCAGCCCTACCTGCCCACTGAAAGCTTTATTCCCAGTCATGCCTGCCCACAAGCTTGCTAAGACCTGTATTAGCAGCCCTCTTGCCCACAAGCTTGCTAAGACCTGTATTAGCAGCCCTCTTGCCCACAAGCTTGCTAAGACCTGTATTAGCAGCCCTCTTGCCCACAAGCTTGCTAAGACCTGTATTACCAGCCTTCTTGCTCACAAGCTCACTGAAAGCTTTATTCCCAGTCGTACCTGCCCACAGGTTCACCAAGAGCTGTATTACCAGTCCTTCCTGCCCACAAGCTTGCTAAGAGCTGTGTTATCAGTCCTTCCTGCCCACAAACTTGCTAAGAGCTGTATTCCCAGTCATGCCTGCCCACAAGCTCAGCAAGAGCTGTATTCCCAGTCCTTCCTGCCCACAAGCTTGCTAAGAGCTGTATTATCAGTCCTTCCTGCCCACAAGCTTGCTAAGAGCTGTATTATCAGTCCTTCCTGCCCACAAGCTTGCTAAGAGCTGTATTATCAGTCCTTCCTGCCCACAAGCTCAGCAAGAGCTGTATTATCAGTCCTTCCTGCCCACAAGCTTGCTAAGAGCTGTATTATCAGTCCTTCCTGCCCACAAGCTTGCTAAGAGCTGTATTATCAGTCCTTCCTGCCCACAAGCTTGCTAAGAGCTGTATTATCAGTCCTTCCTGCCCACAAGCTTGCTAAGAGCTGTATTATCAGTCCTTCCTGCCCACAAGCTTGCTAAGAGCTGTATTATCAGTCCTTCCTGCCCACAAGCTTGCTAAGAGCTGTATTCCCAGTCCTTCCTGCCCACAAGCTTGCTAAGAGCTGTGTTACCAGCCCTCTTGCTTACTAAGGGTCTTTCCTATTCCAGATTCTTTTGAGGTTGGGTCAGGCTGCCCTATTAGTCATTCCTGCATGGCACTATTCTCTGTTCTCAAGCAGCCACACTGTTCTCTTGTCATGTGCGGTTCCAAATGAGTGACTGTGCCTTTTTCATGGCGTGTTTTGAATATCCACTGAAGTGGTGTATTTACAGCCCTGTTTGGTTGTTACATGGCTGTTACAATGTCAAACAGCTGCCATCTTAGTGCAAGTTTTGTGAACACCATGCAACCATGCACCAGTTTACAGCATCACTTCATTTGAATCCACATACGCAGGGTGCATGTGCATTTAGGTGTAACCTGCCACCTGCACTTTTGGCAGAATGACCAGGATCTTTCATGTGCTACTGCAGTAACACACAGGTGGAGCAGATAGTGAAATGAGAGTCAGCATAGAAATTGACCCTGGAGAAGAAAATTCTCCCGCCACTCTTGCCAGGACTCGAACTCGTGATGGTTTGATCATGAGTCCGGCTCTCTACCACTGAGCTATCCCTGAATCAAGGCCAAAAAGCATTGTGGGCCCGATGGAATGGAATGGAATTAAAAAAGAGAAAAGAAAAAAGGAAGAAAAAAGATGCAGAGTAGTGTTGCACTTGATTTCTGGACCTGTTTTTGAAAGAAGAAAAAAGGACATTTCAAAACCATGTCACAAGCAAGAAAGGAATGTGTGACAAAAGACAAAAGTGTGGAACACATCACACACCAGCCCTTTTTCTTGCTTTGTGAGTTACAAGTGAATGAATGAACATTACCCCCCGCCCTCCCCCCCCCCCCCGGCTTCCACCCCCCCACCCCCAAGAGTGTAATTGTAAAATTTCCCAGCAGTCTTCTTACCAAGGAGGTGGCTAGTTCTTCTGCAGTGCAGTGCAAGTCTGTGCATGTTAAAGATCCCTTAGCAGTAGAAAGGTATTACTGTGTATGCTTGCATTCTTCTTAGCAAGAAGACTGCCATTCTTCAACAGGAGTGAGTACTGTGGTGCAGTGCAGGTCTGTGCAAGGTAAAGATCCCTCTGCAGTAGAAAGGTACTGCTCTGGCAAAATGTCTGTGGTCATTCCACCAAAGTTTGGAATTGGTGAGCAGGCTGGGCAGTGAGACATATCATGGGGAAAGTGATTCAGTTTCCTCTAGTGACAGATCTCCAGTGTATTGAAGGTAGGAGGAGGGGAATTAAAAAACAGCAACACCGCCACCACCTGTGCACAAATGCTGCAGCTTCTTGACACTTTCCCTGCCATAACTCGAAAACGACCAGTAAAATTTAAAATATTTAGGCCTTTTTCTTTTATTTATCACATTGGCATGTGAAAGGGTTTTCATCAAAATGCACAGTATTTAAAGTAAAATTGTTAAAGGGCCGGAAACTGTACCGTTTGTGGGCGTGTGTGTACACTTTTCAGCCTGTAAATTTGGCAGGCTGGGACAGTGAAGGGGTTAATCTTATGCCGGGCAGTTTCCCAGATACCGAGGGAAATTTTACAATTACGCACTTTATGTGGTTGGTGCATTTGTTACACAGCTGACGGGATTGAGCAAGACTTTCACCCATCCATCGTTCCAGGTTGGTTAAGTAAGTTAAAAACTTTCATGTGCATAAATTGTATCAGTTTTACAGTATCTGCACTGATGTGCAGGTATCGGTTATTTTGTGTGTTTGTGTGTGTTTCATCAGTAATTGCAAATGTTACTGAAGTAAAAAGGTATGCCGTGTACAGGGGAATGGAATAATTGTCGAGTTTTGATTCTGATGTGCAGTGAAATTAAAGATACTATCCCATTCATTATTCCAGATCCAGTTAAAAGCTTTTGTGTGCATATATAAATATCATTTGTGCGTGTGTGTGTTTATCATCAGTAATTGCAGATTTTACTGAGGTAAAAGATGTGCCATTCAGGAGGGAATCAGAGAATGGAATAACCGTTCAGTTCTGATTTTCATGTGCAGTGGAATAACTGTTCAGTTCCAATTCTGAGGTGCAAAGTAGCGTTGCAGATGCAAACCTTGACCACGTTTCTCCCCTTTACTGTTCAGTTTGGATTCTGGTGCAGATACAGTGAGACCGCATTTCTCCCCTTTACTGTTCAGTTTGGATTCTGGTGCAGATACAGTGAGACCGCATTTCTCCCCTTTACTGTTCAGTTTGGATTCTGGTGCAGATACAGTGAGACCGCATTTCTCCCCTTTACTGTTCAGTTTGGATTCTGGTGCAGATACAGTGAGACCGCATTTCTCCCCTTTACTGTTCAGTTTGGATTCTGGTGCAGATACAGTGAGACCGCATTTCTCCCCTTTACTGTTCAGTTTGGATTCTGGTGCAGATACAGTGAGACCGCATTTCTCCCCTTTACTGTTCAGTTTGGATTCTGGTGCAGATACAGTGTGACCACATTTCCCTCCCTTGACGTTTTGATTGCATATACTTGATTGTGACGTATACTTGACTGATATGAATTTTTGTCCATAATCCGGAGATTGTGGTACACAGTGGAACCCTTTCAAACCAAACTAGTTTGAGTTTTTAGTACTTTATCGATCCCTTGTACAGTTGTAGGAAATTCAGAGCGCCTTACCTGAGTGATCCTACAGCAGTCGCAAGAGTGGCACTCCTCATTCCTACTGTGGGTGCTGTATTTCCATGTCTAGAAAAGTCTCCTGCCGCTCCTCCTGGGACTCACTCACGACCTTTCAACCACCAGTCTTGATACAGGTCTGGCTCCTAGTGTTTGGGAATTCTAAGGTGTGCACAATCATTGATGCATTCTACTGCACACAGGGGCTGTACGGGCACCATAAGAGAGTCTGCGCTGAAAGTTGACTGAGAGAAGAATCCCTTGCTGCACCATAGAGCAAAGCCCACGTCAGTATTGCACCTGGCTTTTTGTCTAACCCTCTTCCAGCTGAGCTATTCTGACCAACTAAGACTCCTCTGGAGACAAACTGATTAAGGTGTCCCTGCGACACACTTTCCTTGTGCTTTGAATTGTTTCAGGAGAGACTTCCGTTAAGAAGCAAAGCCATTTTTCAGAATTCAGTTCTGTTGAGAAGCGAAATGTTAATATTTGTGGACATGTTTGAAAAGTACGGAGTCCCACTGGGCTTGCAACACTTGTAAAAATGTGTGCAAATGTTTATGCTGCCCGTTTTAAATGTTACAACACATGGCCCAAATCACTGAAATTGCTCAGAAAATGATCATTAATTTTGTGATATGTTCACTTTTTATGTTAATGTGATGTCTGCCAAGGCTTGTTCTGCTTGCAACTTCATGTTGCTACAAGTTTGTTTGTACAATCATACTACCACGATTACTTACGGGATTTTAGCCCCTTCACTGCCATTATGTCATTTAAAAAGGACCAATAAAAGTGTAAAATTTGAAAAAGGTTCAGCCTTTTTTCTGCTTTTTCACACTGGCATGTAAAAGAATTTTCATGAAACCGCACAGCATAGAACGTAGATGTGCTATAGGACCGGAAAATGTACTGTTTGCAGGTGCATCTGTGCATCTTTAAGCCCAGACATTTTACAGGCTGAGGCAGTGAAGGGGTTAATGTCCTGTCAGTCACACAGGGTCAGTGCCCCGTCGTAAACACATGCACATTTAAAAAAAAAACATTTCCCCAGTCAAATCCAGAAACGCAAACATAAAGTGGAACGTGCAGAGAAACACGGAAGTCGGTACGGAAGAGCCTACTTTGGGGATTCATCAAAAGCTTGCTCTTGTCTGGAGTGTGTTGTTACTTGAACCTGACAGTTTTGGAAGTAAACAAAGAAGTAACTGCACTTTGTAACAGCCCAAAGAAATAATAAATAAAGAATGGGGGTCCTCTGTGTCTTTCAGCATCAGTTTTTTGACTGAAACGGATGCCATGCTATGATTTGGTTCTGGAAAGCGCTGCCCATCACAGATGCAGACTGCCATCAGAGCAGTCGCTGTGGTCATATTGTGGCATGGTTACAGTTGGTGAGAGAAACTTGCCAATAACCATTGCAGTTTGATGGCCATTTTTAACCCGCGTGGAGCATTCTCTCACCAGGTGCTCTCACAGAGCAAAAATGTCTGTTCTTGTATTGGCAACGCTCTGCCGTTCAATATCCTTCTTCACCATGTCTCCTGGTTATATTCTGCACGAGTTCATCGAGTCCTGCTGTTTCTTTGAGACCTGTATAACCATGTTTGCTATATAACCATGTTTGCTACATCTCATGCTTGTGCCATATTGTAGGTTTCATAGGACAATTTTTTGGTCCTTTTTTTTCTTTTTCTCTCTTTAAAATGCCCCAGTCAAGTTGTTCTCCAGGCAAATGCTTCAACACATGATGAACAGTGTTACATGCAAAAATGTAATCTACCCTGAAAGGCTATGATCACTTTTGATGACAGTCACATGAGACCGCCTGATGTACAATCAGTTGCTATGAATGAGGAATGACAGACGGTGATGTTAATAAGATGAGAATAGAACAAGTTTGAGACCTACATTACACCATCAGTCCAGGACAGTTGCTTGATCGTGACATCACTGACGGTGGTTTCCCATAGCAACTGATTGTACATCGTGTAGTCTCATGACTGAATGTGATCAAAAGTGGATCGTAGCCTTTAGCACATTTATTTCAAGACAGGCATGCTACAAAACAGTCTTAAACGTTTTTGTAATAGTATCATTTGTTTGTCCATGCTTGCCTTCAGTTTTACAAATAAACTGATGATTCTATTTTACTAGTATGAAGATTTGTTTTGCTTGGAGTCTTCATTTTGGGTTTTGTGAAGTGCAAAAACTAGGTGGTTTTGATGTTGCATGCCGTTTCCATTGTCGTATGTGGTAGGTACTCTTAGTTAGTTTACAGGGTGAATCCAGTTTGTGGACACAGTACTCTTGTTCCTCTTAGTTCAAATAGGTAGATAAATTATGTGGCTTATGCTCTAAACATTTGATGTGTTTGTAGACAGCATTCTGTGTTTTGTTACTGTGTTGAAGCAACCTTACTGAGCAGCTTGTTGTTGGAGAATAAATATAAAAATTGTACGAGGAATGCTTGGTCTTGGTTCTGTGTGGTTGGTTGTGGTATGTGTGGTGTTTGACAGAAGCATGCAAACTCTAAGCTTAAGTTTACAACATCCTTTCCCCAGCCACTGCCATAATCAGTTATGCACCATCATAGCTAGGTCTCCCAGAACTGTCAGGTAAATGACAGTTTTGTGTTGGTATGCAAAAAGGCAGTAAACTTGTAACAGACAATTCAGATTATTTCACATAGGTCACTGTTTTTTGATGTACAGTTAACCACAGAGGCCACTGTTTTTTGATGCACAGTTAACCACGTAGGCCAGTTTTTTGATGCACAGTTAACCACATAGGACACTGTTTTTTGATGCACAGTTAACCACATAGGCCAGTTTTTTGATGCACAGTTAACCACAAAGGCCACTGTTTTTTGATGCACAGTTATCTACAAAGGTCACTGTTTTTTGATGCACAGTTAACCATATAGGCCACTGTTTTTTGATGCACAGTTAACCACATAGGACACTGTTTTTTGATGCACATTTAACCACATAAGGGATACCAGCAAGTGCAAAAGGAGTAAGTTGGTGTTTAACGCCCAGCCAACCAGTGCGGTTAAAACAGGGTGAGGGGCAAAAGGAGATTGAAAGGATGTAAAACATGAACAAAGGTGGAACAATTTCATAGCAATTATGGCAGTGCACACTAAAGAACTGTCAATAACAACAACAAAAATGACAGTATTCTTTCACACGCAATTTCTTCAAACTGGTGCACCTGGTCCATTATGAAATGAGTCAAACTCTGTGCATGCACAAACATGCGCACGCACACACACTGTCAACAGGATAGCTTGAAGAAGTGAGATTTCAGAGATACCTGAAAGATAAGAATGTGTTTGATGACTTAGCTGATTGCAAGGGAGATTGCTCCGGACGGTGCAGCGTCAGAAAATACCTCTGATCAAATGAGTGTGCATACATACACAGTGAAGACAAGGAATGGACGAAGAGAAAACAAAACAAAGGTAAATTCAAATGAACAAAGAACAGAAGGAAAAAGGTCCACAAAAGCTTTACTTAAATACACAAAAAAGAGCAGCTGCTCCGTGCACATCTGTTTCATAACATAATACATTAATAGCAATCACAAAGATTGGACCAAAGACAATTACATTAATAGCCTTTATTTTGATATTCAAACATGAACATACACTTTGTAATCAGGGCTTCAAAGAGAATTTTTTTTTTTTTTTTTTAAATTGCAAGCCCCAAGGACACACACAGCTGGTGCTTCAACTTGGTTTCACAGACACAAGTGGGTGAAAGCTGAAGAGGGCCACACTCCTCCTGAAAACCAGGCCACTGTATCACAGCTTGACTTCCTTGGTCGAGTCATCTGGTACTCATTTACATGTGATGTGAACAGGGGCAACATAGGTCGGATATTTCTACTTACAACAGAGGTCAGGGATTATTTTTGCTTACACTTACAGTTACAATAGGGATCAGGGATTATTTCTACTCAACATACTTTCAAGCCAGAATTGAACCCAGGTATACTGAATATTGGGGCAATGGTTACTCTGCTGGTAGTGGTGCCCCTCCTGAAAACCCTGGCTAATATTTTGAAAAAATCAAAAAGAAATCACGGAACTGCTATGTTAGGACCAAAAGAATGCCCTGTTAATTTTTCTGGTAAACAATAACATTAATTAACTGGCTAGTAACAATCAATTAACAGGAACATGGAGACTAAGAAACAGAGTGCATTAAACTCAAAATCATGTAAAATTGTACAGTCGACCTACGCCTTCACAGTCTCACATGTATCAGAACACAGCCACCAGAAGAAGTCTTCCGTTTGACTTCACCTGAAAAAGAAGCTACAAGGATAAGACTCATTAAGAGTGTTGTACTATCAAGCTCATTAAGAATAAGACTTATTAAGAGTGTATTATCACCAACTTTTGGTTTTAAAGATTACACAAAATACCATAGGCCTGATGGCAGTTTGAACTTTGATAGTGATGAAGCATAAAGGTCTTTAAAAAAAAGAAGTACCGTTTTTGAATGAACAAACAATAAGAGGACGTATTTCTGGTGGAGTTTATATACCTTGTGTTTACATGCATGCCAGGTGAGAGTTGCCGTAGGCAACTATGGTCTTTGTTGTTGTATTTGTGTTACATATTTTGAGTGCTAATTAACTCCCTTGTGTGCTGATTCAGAACAAATAATAGTTCACAGCCATTTGTAGGTTAAGCAAATGCCAGTTGGGCAATTTGTCTGTTGAAAAAACAAAAACAAATAAACTCAAATCGGAAGAAAGGCTTCTGTTTCATCTGTCTTACTTTATGAAAGAACATTACTAATACTATTCTCATGATTTTTTCATGACAACTAAAAGGACTCAAATGTGAGCAGTTCCAGTTATCCTTATTTTTTTCCAGTTCAAATGAATTATCATTCTAGTATTCTACTGGTAAGTACACCATGCAATGTCTGGATAGATCTGGATTCAAATGCTGCAAATTATGAATCAGAAGATAATTTACATATATTTCACTGTCAAAAGAACATCCAAGCAGCACCAACAGGAACTGTCCAAGAGCCTAGCGAAGCACATACATTATATATATAACAAAGATCATTTTGTAGAAGGTAAACTGTATCAACAGCTGTACGCATGCACTTTGTGCACAACATGCAAACCGTAGCAGAGCGGACAAATACATACTTCAAATGCATGTCATCAGTTTCAAAAGACCATTTAATCCTAAGTTACGTACTACCTTGGCACATGTATGCACACAGTGTAACAATGCCAGCATTTACAGCATATCACAATTGTGCATCTAACACTAAGGTAAGCACAGAAAAAAAGAGGAAAAAAAACAAACAAACTTCATGGCATTCCTCATCCCAGGTTGTGTAAAGCAGAGGTGCCAAGGACTTAAACTGTTTACCAGGGATGTTTTCAGCATCTGACTTTTTTTTTTCTTTTCTTTTTTACAGTATTCCGACTTGTGGGCCTTTATCACTTTGAAAAATGAAGCTTCAGCATGACGCACAGACCTCACCTCTCTGTGTCAAAACTGAAATCTGTGTTCAGTAGTACTGCAGTTGTGGATTTCTAGGAACACTGCAGTGCAGTTTTCTAAAGAGACCTTTGCCACTTGAGAGGAAGGGATCAAAGACCCCTGCTTAACTGTTTCTTAGTAGTTGTGTTCTCCTGAAGACAACCTTCAGATCTATAGAAAGATATTCTGATGGCCTAGCAACTTTGAAAAAGATTGCATTGTCTAATTACTGGTATTAGTGGTAATTAATCATATAAACTTACAATCGCTATTTGAAAGAAAACATATATATAATACATAATAATATATTGTCTGTCATGTAGGCGCAGGCTCTTTTCAAAACTGTACACTTTCAACAGTTTAAATTTCAAACTAAAGGAACACTTTTTCTCTTGTGAAACCAAGACACACATAATCATATCTATATTAATTATAATTAAGGTAGTAACACACTATATAGAGAGATAATCAGTTTTCCCCCTCCCCTCCAAACAACAAAAAAATCCGTCTATTGAGACCACTTTCTTGTGTTCTGTCCACATGGACTTTACTATTTTTATCTCTGCCAGATGACTTCTACTGAAACCCGATTTTACTTTCAAGAACAGATCTCATAATTATTCTGGAGTCAACCAAGGGAGGCAACATCGTTTAGTTAAATCTCAAGAGTGAACTGAGCGCCATTACTTCCCTCTACTTGCTGCTTCAAGAAAAGCAGTCTCCTCTTGCGTTACAAAATCTGATTTCAGTTTTAGGTTCTGCCGTCAGCAGAGTTTCAGTTCACTCACATGAAGAGCTGTAACAGCAACTCCATCAGTCTTTCCATCTTTCAATCCATAGAACCAAACACATACACAACTTCCAAACACACCACAAAAAAAACGCAAGAAAAAAAAACTACACGAGCAAGCTTTGTGAGTGAGCTACATCCACCTAACCCACTGCTTCACTTTACACCCAGATGCTCCTGCAATGCATCAAGGGAAGGATCCCGCCCTCGGAACCGCCGGAACACCTCGCTGGCTGGTACGCCCCCACCGAGCGACAGGAATGTGTCGGCCAGCCGGGCGCCCATGGCGCGGACTTTCTCCGGGTCTTCCAGCCCACCCTCTTCAAACGCTGCAAAAATGTCTGCCGCAATCATTTCCGACCACTTGTAGGAGTAGTAGGCAGCTGGGTACTGGTCGGAGAAGATGTGGGTGAAGGAGCAAGGGTGGTTGTCGTCCTGGCTAAGGGGCAGGGGCATGTACTCTGCCCACACCCGGGTCATGGCATCGTGCCAGTGCTTCTTGGAGATGTAGATTTCCATGTCGTAGGCGGAGAGGTAGAGCTGCCTCATCATGTCGTAGGCGGAAAAGTGCTTGTGTGACTTGAGAACCAGGGAGAGGAGGTTGTCAGGGAGCTTGTCGCCCGTCTCGTGGTGCGATGACAGGCGTTGCAGAAAGGACGGTTCCATCACCCAGCATTGCATGAAGCCAGAACACACCTGTAACAGAGCAGGGATGAAGGTCAGCATTGTACAAACAATTCGCAGAGATCACACTAATCTCAAAATGTTCTGTTTTGTCTCCTATCATATTTATAATCACAGTATCAGGCCAGGTAGGCATAACCATCATTTTGATTATACAT
>OY757554.1:2513321-2518321 GCA_963584105.1 Alviniconcha strummeri
CAACCACTTGGCACCACAGTATTTCCTTACTTTACACACACACACACGCACACACACACTCATCATTACCATCACCATCACCACAGGCACCATGCTCTGCACAGAGACCTTCAGCACGCTGACAAATGGACAGTCATCATCACCATCACCATCATCATCTGACATCATCACCAATGTAACCTATATGCTGCTGCGGCTGACAAGTGTTCAACTCGCACACAACAGAAAGAGACGCAGACAGCCAGTTGATTGCAGTGATGTGTGTCAAAGGTGAGTAACGTCACCGCACAGCTGTTTTGTTATACGCTGACCTGACAGCTCCCCAAGGCCACCAGTGACTGACCTCTCCCACTGCACTACCAACAGTCTGGCAACGCTCATAGATCAGTTAGCAAACTGATTTCAACATCCTGTCAATCTCACGCTCACAGGGTTACCTCTGGATAAACCACACGCTAAGTCAAAACACATTTACATCTCTCCTCATGTCTCAGAGTCTACTTCAGTCAGATCAAATGTGTAGTTTAAGCTTTGTATAGTCAGTATGGCCGTGTGTGTGTGTGTGTGTGTGTGTGTGTGTGTGTGTGTGTGTGTGTGTGTGTGTGTGTGTGTGTGTGTGCACATGCATGTATGCACTTAGAATAGTCTCTACAGACAAGATTTTGCACTTTATAAATATTTTAATTATTATTACATCAGCAAGTTCAGCCTAAGAACAAGTACAAGACAGGAAATCCCACAACAGGCCCGAAGGATTACACTCCCTTTGTTACTGATCCGAAGGAAATCTGATAACATTAGCACCTTGGACAACTGATCCATCGGCCACCATTCTGTGTCACCCGTTGTTGGAAGAGAAATACAAAATAAAAGTACAAAAATGAGATTTTAAATTTGTGTTTTTTATAACACAGTCCTGAGCCATCCCTACCTAATCCAGCAATAAGTATCCCAATGTTGTAAAAAAACGATGTTGTGGGTCAGTTATCAACGTCTGAGGTTAAACTGTAAAAGATTGATGTACAGGGTACAAGCAAACACACTTCTACATCACAGGTACCACAGGTACTCTTTGGGTAAACATGGTTCCCACGGACTTGGACTAGAGCCAAATAAGGACCTTAAAAAGAGTTGTAAGGACCAATGTTAGATTTTTTAAGGACCATCACAACAGTAAGGTACACATTTCACATGCCACTCATCAAACATAGTGTTTATCCACTTTTAAAACCCACTCCTGATATGCACTGTCCTTTAGCCAGCAGTCTTGGGACAAACATTTTCTTGGCATCTTTGCTATTAGCTCAGGTTTTTGCACGGTTCGAATTTTACAAAACCAAATGGCTGACCCAAAAGTTATCGGGTAATCTTGTGACTGTGATTTCAGCTGCACGTGATCTAAATGAACACAGAGGAAAGCACTGTCTGCTTCAGACACCATCTCAACCTATGCCTGAATGATTTTGAATTTCAGTAAATGTGTGGAACCATCGAGTGTCACTGACTTGGAAAAATGACAGACTTTTAGAACTACCCATGTGCACTTGTAGTATTAGCTAGACTTGTAAGGACCATGATGCAAATATAAGAACGTGTAAAGCTTTACTTGGCAAATTCAGTGTGTAAGTGCTTGTAACCACCTGTAAAGACCTTGGTAACCTTGGTACTGAACTTGTAACTACATTTTTCTGCTTTGTCCTTTTTTTCTTTGTCTTTCTTACTCTTTCCTTTTTTCTCTTTCATTAAGCAAGGTGACACAAATGGGTCAGTGTCACTGTGACCCCTGTAAACCATCTACACAGCAAAGTGTAACAAATGGATCCTGCGCATGCAATGAACACTCACACAAAACAGATCTGGCAATGCCAGCACATGCGCCTTTCCACTTCCCCTCACTGACGCTGCCATGACCTAAATGTTAGGCCCAGGTCCCTAGGGGGCATAAACAGGTGGAGATCAACACAGGCTATCATGATACACAGAGTTATAAAAGGTTTCACTAACAAATCCTCAACATGTACCTCTGTATTACTGGTGTTTTTCCTTCCCCAAAGTTGTCTTGCAGAGAGGTTGTGCTAACCACAAACTTTCACTTTAAAACCATGTCAATCTCCTCCCCAGAAGAGCCATTCACAGAGGTCAAGCAGACAAGAAACCTTCACGTTGAAAACTCTACCTCATTTTCTCTCCTGAAAACATTTAACCTCTGACATTTGTGACAAGAAACTTCCATGCTGAAAACTCTGCCTCATTCTCCATTCTCTCTCCTAAAACATTTAACGACTGACAAGAAACGTTCATGCTGAAAACTCTATACCTCATTTCTAAAAACATTTAACCTCTGACAAGAAACTCTCATGCTAAAAACACTACCTCATTTTCTCTCCTGAAAACATGTAACCTCTGAGTCTGACAAGAAACTTCCATGCTGAAAACTACCTCATTTTCTCTCCTAAAACATTTAACCACCGACAAGAAACCTTCATGCTGAAAACTCTACCTCATTTTCTCTCCTAAAAACAGTCTTTGGCTGGCAAACCCCAAACTTTCGTTTCGAGAACCAAAATAATCTTCAGGAGAGGTTAACTTTAACAACCAACTTTCATGCTGCAAAACTTCACCTCAATTTCTTTGCTAAAAATGGTCTTTAGCAGAGGTTACGATGACAAGACATTTTCATGATGAGAACTTGACCTAGATACAGTCTTCAGAGGAGGTTCAGTCAATCCCAAATGTTCAGTTCAAAAAGTATGTCTATTTCCTTCCAAAAACAGTCTTTAGCGCAGGATAAGCTAAGAAGAAACTGTCATGTTGAGAACTTTACCGCCATTTCCTTCCCCAAAACAGTCTTTGACGGAGGTTAGGCTACCCAAAAACAGTCTTTGACGGAGGTTAGGCTACCCAAACATTTTCATGCAAAGAACCGTTTCAATTTCTTTCCCACAAAATTGAAGAATAATGTTTAGGAGAAGTCAAAAAAGAAGACTTTCACGCTGAGAACTCTTTCAATCTACTTCCCAAGAACAGTCCTTTAGCACAGTTTAACTTCCCAAGAACAGTCTTTAGCAGAGGTTAAGCTAACAAGAAACTTTCGTACTGACAAGTTTACTTCAGTTTCCTTCCTAAAAATATAGTCTTTGGGAGAGAAACTATTTCAATCACCTTCCCAAGAATAATATTCTGGAGAGGTAAAGTCAACAAAGAAAACTTTCACGCTGAGAAGTACTTCCATCTACTTCCCAGGAGTAGTATTTGGGAGCCAAGAACAGCCTTTAGGAAAGGATAAGCTTCCACAAAACTTTCATGCCCAGAACTGCAAGTCTGCTTCAGTGTGCCCTTCCCAAGAACAGAGAGGTTACGCTGATCATAAACTTTCACTTGCAGAGAACTTTGCTCATGTAAGAATGCAAGCAAAGTCAATTTTCAAGCAGGTTACATGTCATCCTAAGAACAGGGAATGAGTTGAACATAGTCCAACGCCATGGCAGCCTTAACCGACTGCCATGATCTGACACACAGGCTACTGGACAGACACAGAACAGGACAACCTACACTGACTCACATGCTTTGAGGAATAAAAACAGACACGAGAAACAAATGGCGCCCTCTTGCTCATTATCAATGAGACAAAGCGGGATAAATTACAGCATGCACATGAAGACGGAGAATGATTCCCACATTCAAAAAGCACACAACCTTTTCACACTCTCACGGCAAGGAGCATCTGAAGACACCTTCCACTTTCGAAATAAAACTCAACCAAAAAACTAATTCTTTTGTAGAAATGAAAAGCAGTCAAGGCTTATACCGACCCCTTCTGCTTCAAATGCATTTGAGAGCAATCTGCAAGCAGACCGAATCAAATACTTGAGAGTTAACACCCAGTCAACCATGAAATGTCAGGTCAAAACAAAATAAACAACTTCCAACCACATGTACCAGTCTGGTTCACTACCTATGATACGTAACAACTTTATCTCTGAAGAGGACTGGGAGAAAATGAATTAGAAGGAACCAGGACAGCACAAAATCAGGAAAGCCAAATTTCTGGCAGCAGGTAAAACATACAAAGCTACAGGAAAGGACCTTCAGGCTTATACCAGGGAGTCTTCGGAAAAGTCTGAATTCTCTGGAAAAGGTGACACTCTGATTTATGCATCCACAGTACCCCCACCATCATGAGGAGTGAACAGACTGAAGGATACAAACATGTGGCTCACTGTTCACTCTCTGCAAGACAATATTCCTTAACTGGAAGGTGTCAAAACATGCCATTTACCAACTTACATATATACACATATAATATTAATATATCTGGCCTATCACTGTTTTAGCCACATGATCGATTACTAAATCAAACTACACACAGTCGCTAACAAAAAAACAAAACTAAACAAAAAAAGTTAACCTCCAGCACAAAAACAGGCCTGCACAGAATGTTTTGCACAAGTCATGCTGAGAAAGTCTCTGGACACTTTCCTTACTGCTAAAACCTACGTACATGGAAGTCTGCACCTCCAAATTCTGGATGATCGCAGGGTGCCGATTCTCTTTTTAAAAAGCGTTTATCATCACAGCTTGCACGCTCGGCAAGCCCTCAGTCGGTCTCCAAGTCCCGACCTGCAGTGTTGCACGCACACGCACACACAGCCTCAACACCACAGTCTCCTCGGGGTGAGAGGGGATGTGAGGTGGGCGGGAACAATGGGGAGTGGGATGGGGAGGTGTGTGTGTGGGGGGGGGGGGGGGGGGGGATAAAAAGGGAAGGGGGATTGCTAGGGTAACACGAAGGTTATACTGTTGTGCTGGTTCCTCGTCGACCTTGAACTGTGGGTCTTGCATATTCTACAAAGTCGTCGATCAGTACAGGCCACGCTCCTGCAACAGACGAAAAGTATGGCAGTCTGCTTGAGCAGTGTTAACAATAACATGGTGGGGAGGGGGGGGGGGGGTTAGCCAGGGCAACGTTCGGCGTCATGGTTGCACATCACCTCCAGTTG
>OY757554.1:2523321-2559935 GCA_963584105.1 Alviniconcha strummeri
ATCTAATAAGATACAACACAGATGAACGTTGCTGCGGTGTTACCAGCTTCATCACACCATCCACCATCATCTTGTCTTCCTTGTGGAGATCTGAAAAGTGAAAGACACAACACATATGAACGTTGCTGTTTTACCAGCTGTGTTACCAGCTTCATCACACCATCCACCATCATCTTGTCTTCCTCATGGGGATCTGAAAAGTGAAAGACACAACACATATGAACGTTGCTGTGTTACCAGCTGTGTTACCAGCTTCATCACACCATCCACCATCATCTTGTCTTCTTCATGGAGATCTGAAAGATACAACACAGACTATGAATGTGGCTGCAGAGTAACTAGTTTATTCACATCATCTACTGTCATCTTGTTGTCCTCTGTCCTGTGTCAATGTCACCTGAAAAATAAAAAAACAGATGAATGTTGCTGAGGTGTTACCTGCTTCATCACACCATCCACATCATCTTGCCTTCCTTGAGGGGACCTGAAAAATAAAAGATGCAACACAGATGAAATTTGCTGCAGTGTTACCAGCTTCATCGCACCAGCTACATCATCTTGTCTTCCTCATCACGCTCATGGGGAGCTGAAATGTGAAAGATACAACACAGAGTGTTGCTGCAGTGTTACCAGCTTCATCACCCCATCCACCATCAACTTCTCTTCCTCTTGGGGATGTGAAACTGAAAGACACAACACACACTGTTCTGATCTTTGCCTGACACTAGTGTGACAGACAAAAATACGAAAGAACAGAATCAATGCTTTTACAGTTACAGTTTCAAATTACATAGTGCCAGATGTACATGCAATGATGCATGGGCTCCAGCATGACCCCCCCCCCCCCCCACCCCCCTTTTGATGACATGAAACCTGGTCTGCTTTCCTGGTCTAAGGGGGAGGTTTCTGAAGACTGAGTCTTAACTAAAATAGTAAACAGTGCAGATTATCTTCACAGATGTGCATACATGCTATTCATTCTAGAAAAGGAAAAAGGAACTAAAGAAGAATTATGAAGAATGGACTGATACTGAGTGGTAGTGACATGCCACATTATCTGTGTGTGTGTGTGTGTGTGTGTGTGTGTGGACTGATATTTAGTGGTAGTGACATGCCACATTATCTGTGTGTGTGTGTGTGGACTGATATTTAGTGGTAGTGACATGCCACATTATTTCTGTGCGTGCGTGCGTGTGTGTGTGTGTGTGTGTGTGTGTGTGTGTGTGTGTGTGTGTGTGTGTGTGTGTGTGTGTGTGTGCATGTACATGTACAGGCATGTGTGCATTTGATTGTGTGTGTACATCTGTCTATGTGTATACATGCATGGTCTGTCGATCAGTCTGTGTGAACTTATAATTTAAAATTAAATATTACTTTATAACATACCAAGAAGAAAATCCCTCAAGAAATACCAAATACTTACCAAGAAGAAAATCCCTCAAGAAATACCAAATACTGAGTTAGACAAGCTGTAAGAGTATGACTAAGATTTGGTAACATGTACTAATGCTTCTTGTAGTTGTACTGAACAGACATCAGTTGCACTTGCACGAACCCTGGTGTTCTAACCGTCACTGTTGTAGTGTTGACTAGGCATCTAAAAAGCATTTTCCTTCCATCTTTCCATTTGCAGATTAATGTGTTGTTAATCATAAACAATTGATTTTGCCTGCTCATAAAAGTTAATGCTCAAGGACTTCTTCCATATCGCTGACCAACTTCAACACATTCAAGAATCTTCCGTAGTTACCATCATATTGAAGATTATCATTATGTGACAGATGTCCCCACTAGAAGTCATCAGAGCAACTTTCGTTTGCCATTATGAGCCTCTTTTTGGAAAGATCATATAATAATGTAACCTGCCATTTGTGCTATGGTTAAAGAAATTACGAAAACATTGTAAACCATTCTGATTTACCCTCCGTGATAGTCACACTCACAGCTGATCAAGGACTAGCATCAATTGGAGTAGTCAGAGACCCATGATCACCATTCTCACCTTTGTACCGCTGCCATAATGACTCCAGTTTCCTCCTGTCCACTGTCAAACGGGGTTCGCTGTTGTACCTGTCGGGGTTTTGGTAATAGTTGTCCACAGCTACATCAAGTTTCCAGTCGTGAGCCCCAAGACAGTTGATCGCAGTTTTCTCCCCTGTCTGTGTGAAAGCGATAAACTGTCGGACTTTGTCCCGTTGCGAGCCCTTCAGTTTATGCTGGAAAGAGAGAAGGAACCCCTGAGTTCCTGAAGAACATGTCTAAGGCAATATCGTGAGCAAACGATCGGAAACAAGGAAGATTTTGACAAAGAAAAGGTGACTGCCTTACCATCGTACTCTTTTGGTCTGGCACTTGTCGGAACTTCCTGTTTGCCATGACCATGCGCATGAGCTGTGTTACTAAAATAGGAAGTGATGAGTCGTTTCCCAAAACATCAACATCAACGGCAACGCCAACACCAAGTCAAGCGTAGTCCTCCAACAACTAAAAGGAAGAGCACGTCTACTTGCTGATGCGTTCTTCCTGCTTTCTGTATATCGTAGACAAATATTCACATATTTTTCGCGAGAGAAACCCAGTGATCAATCACTTATCAGCGTTGCGAATATTGAGTGGCTCACCTCGGTTTGGGGTGAAGTCTAACCAATGAATAAAGAGTCAAGAAACGGGTTTGACACCGGATATGTCGTAGGCTATCACATGGTACAATTTCCCGCCGATTTCAGACAGCTTTGTGGAAAAGGACGCTTTCCACAGATTCTAGTTGATTACTCAATTTTTTACTTTTTCTATTCTTGTGGAAAAAAGGCAAGATGCCGCCTAGAGATTACGCTTCAGAGAAAGGTTAGTCTTTTCACATGTTTTATTTGTATTACCACCGATTGCAGGTGGGAGGTAGAAATGTTGCGATTTGAAGCACCAAGTGAATCAGTGAAAGTGAATGTCCTCGTCAGACCTAAACTTTGTCCAAAACCACTGCTGGGCGAGTCGTGTACGCAGGGTTCCAGACAAAAGCTCATAGAATTAGTGTGGACAAAAGCTTGCTAACGAGTCAGATTTTAGTACATTGTATATTGCTCAGTAGATAGTTTTGTTCGATGTGAGCTTTTTCCCCAAATGGGTGTTCGGTGAGCTGTTGGCAAAGAGTAGACCCGACCACCCTCTCCCCTCTTTCTTTTTTTTTTTTTTTTTTTTTCCTCGGCAGATTTAGCCATTTCCCGGTTGAAAGTGGATCTCGCAGTTCCACAAAGACCTACACTCTGAATTTAATTTGGCAACCATATGATCTTGCGACGATTGCTTCTTTTTACATGTGCTTCCTTCACTAACGTTTTCCATGATTAGGAAGACCCATCAGTTTTGTTAGATTTTTACTATTTTAGCAGTTCCGGTGGAAAAACAACACATCTGCGCAGGAAGCAAGTTGATGATGGGGGGGGGCTTCAAAAATTAATGTCCTCAGAATCAGATGTCGGGTTGACATTTTAGGATCCACGAAGCAGGTTCAGAAGTAATTCCAAATTATACAGTCGTTTATTTTGGCTGCCCGATCAGAGTGTAGAACACGGTGAATTTGTGAGTCATTTTGCGACCGAGCAGTAGAAAGAAGGGGCCGTGATCTTCACAGGTACAGGCGTAGCCCACAATCCGTCCGATATTTTTAGCTAATAGTAGTAATACGCAAGTAATAGACGTAGTTTGCAACAACAACAAAAAGGGAAGAGGAAAAAAACAGTCGGTTTTCATTTCTTCTCTTCATAAATGCTTTTGATTAATGCCCTGCCCAATGATCTGATATGCCACCAGTAATATTGAAGTAGGTTAAAGTCGTGTTAGACTTAGTATTACTAATATTTAGTAATAATTGTGTCTGGTGCTGTGATGGTGATACCGAGTGCTTTGTCTTCGACAGAGAAGGCTACATCATTCCTCCGGGAATTTTATGTGGATGGTGATGAAACGGGCAAAAACTTTGTCTATGGCCAACAGTTGGTAAGTTTGACTGTGTATTTTATCTGTGATTTTACTTTAGACCTGTTTCACTTTGAGTCCTGTTCACTAATGAATGGATGAATAAAATTTTCAATGAGAAGCATGCTAAGATTAGAATAATACGCATAATAATAAATGTTAATATGTACTCTGAAGTGAAAGAAAAATATGAATGCTGCCTGCAGAAGTTAAAAATATTCTACAAGCTCACTGACATTGGTCTAGCAAATAGGAAAACCCTCTTGACCAAATAATTTTTTTACTTTTTTTTTTTTACTAGCCCAATATTTTTATTTTTCCAACTGAACAAAACTGTGCAGAAAGGAATTTCAATTTCGCAGCCTGGTGCTCGTGGTTCTGCTGCTAAAAATGACAATTTTAGCCAAGTTGAAATGGTAATGATTGACATCCAGTGCATTGTACTTGCAGGCAGCACTGTTTAGATGTCTTTTCTGATATTATAACACTGAAAAAGTTATATTAGTTCAGACTCAGAGAAGTCATCATCTCAGTATGGGCAAAATTATGATGTGCCCAGTGGGCTAGTGGTTTTTGGCCTTTCCATGCCAGACAGTTTTCGACCCACCTCGGACCACAGGACAAGAGTATTTCTGCATCCATACTTTTAACTTCATAACATGACAGTGATAGCTCGGTTGGTAGAGCACCCAGCTGAAAAGCCAGTTGTAATACTGACATGGGTTCAAGTCCCTGGTGCTGCAAGGTTGTTGTTTTTCTCCTGGAATGAACTTTCAGTGCATACTCGCTGTAACATAAAGTTGCAGTGTGCTTACACTGTTACAGCCCATGAGTACTGTTGTTTGCATCAGCATATGTGCAGACATTAGAAATTCCAAACACTGGCAGCTCTATAATTGTTTTGCTATTAGTGTACAAAAGTACTGCACACCCTGATGGGAATGGGTAATGCTTCTCTTGCAGCTACTGTGCCTTACCAAGGTAAAGGATCTCCGATTTCCCACAAGGGACATTGTCAATAAAGGGACTGTTATTGTCAGTGAAGGACTAAAAACATGAAATGAAAAAGATACACCAATTATTGAATACTGTTTGTGTGATTCAGTGCATTAAAAAGAAAAAAATTAAGTTTACTTTTTGTTGCAGTCCAAGTTGGCACATCGAGAGCAGGTAGCACTTACCATCGACCTTGACCATGTGCAAGACTTCGACCCTGACCTTGGTGACGCCATCATTGAGAACTGCAGACGCTATGTATCTATTTTTAGTGATGCAGTGCAGGACCTTCTGTCTGAGTACAAACAGAAAGAGGTAACTCACTAACTGAGAGTGTAACATCAACAGTATGAGTGCACAAAAGGTTCAAAAGCGCACATTTTAACAATACAAAACAATATGTACTTTTGGAGAGTAGGTCTCTTTTTTTTCAAGCAAGAGACTAACAGACATTCAACAAAGACATACAATTTATTACAGTTGTGATTTCTATCTTTCAGTTTTTGTCCAGATAATTATTAGTTCATGAATTGAATATAATTGGGGGAGGGGGGTGGAAGGGTCTTTGAATGTTTCAAGTTTTCCAGAATGCCCACAGCAGCCTGTGTTTTGTATGTGTAGACTTTGTTTTTCTTAAAGTTAGATTGTTTGCAATCACCTCCAGTTTCACACCTTTCATACCACTAACAGTTGTGTGCAGGCCTATGTTACAACAAATATTGTGGTGTCAACAGGCTGTGTTCAGTCGTGCATTTCAGTGCTTACTGTTACTGTGGTGTCAACAGGTTGTGTTCAGTCGTGCATTTCAGTGCTTACTGTCAGTGTCAGGTTGTGTTCAGTCATGTGTTTCAGTGCTCACTGTCATTGGTGTCAACAGGTTGTGTTCAGTCATGCGTTTCAGTGCTCACTGTCATTGGTGTCAACAGGTTGTGTTCAGTCATGCGTTGCAATGCTTACTGTCATTGGTGTCAACAGGTTGTGCTCAGTCATGCATTTCAATGCTTACTGTTGTTGGTGTCAACAGGTTGTGTTCAAAGACACACTGGACGTCTACATTGAGCATCGCTTGCTGATGGAGCAGCGAGCGCATCCTGATGGACAGGATGTGACCCGCGACCCTCGCAACAAGTACCCCCCAGAGCTGATGAGGAGATTGTGAGTGCAGATGCACAATCATTAATATTGTGATAATTAATCATAAACCTTGTTACTGTCCCTGATGTCGCAAACAGTTTTCAGAATTTGCATACAGCAAATAATAATAATAATACAGCACTTTCAGAATCTGAGAATGCTTTACAACTTAAAGAAAAACATACAATGCACAAATTCCCATAATTATACAAATCAATAGTATACAAACATTCAAAACATAGCAAAAACATGCCCACACAAAATTACATGGGCGCACACACACACACAAATGCAGTCTTGAAAAGCATATCATCCAAACAGGACACTGCACATATTGAATCATGGGAACACGTCCTGCAGCTTTTGGCCACATTAATTTTCATTTAAAATTGTGTTATTCTGAATAAATCTGAAACGGAACAAAGCCCAGAGTGCTCGGTCAGAATCAACGTACCAGGGAGTTAATTGGTGCTCAAAATGCATAATACAAACACAACAACAACGTTTGAGTCGCTAATTAACTCCCTTGTGTGTCAGTTGTGTCTTGTGAGCCACAATAGCCGTACTTCCAGTTTGACAGTCAGTGACTTCCCCTTGTGTTTAACTTGTCAACACAGATCATCTGACAGTGACACTTGAGTTTTCTCACCATTTGTGGGGTAAAGCTGAACCCCTATTTGTACAGCCACCTAAAAATGGGCTTGGTCAGGAGTTCATTTACATGGAAATACAAGATGAAGGGTTTGAAAAATGAGGTGGTATCAAGAGGATGGTCTTTCGTCAGGGTGGTCTCATCATGGCAGTCGGTTTACCAGGATGGTCTGTTATTAGGGATGTATTTCACCATAGGCTGCTTTGTGCTGCAGTTGTTCTTCCTTGGTGTTCCTGGTTAAATACTTCCAAACGTGTAATAGGTTACCTAGAATCTCCCACAGGTAAATATATAAAAAAGAAGAGTTCTGTCTCGATTCAAATGATTGTAGTTTATTTGTGCTGGTGTAAACTCTGTTGGTGGCTATAAATGACACACCTTGTTTTATTTGAGTTGTTTGTAACAAACTTACTACTGTTTGAACACCAATGAAAAACTGTTCGTTAGCTGACAGTTTTGAGGAACCTGTGACGTAACTAAATATGGCAGTGGTAGAAGGAAGGATGTCGTAAACTAGTGCTTGGAGTTTGCTCCATGCTGTTCTCTTCCCTTGCATTCTCTTGGCAAGCAGTGTTGTGTGTGCAGCGAGGTGTACTTTAAGGCTCCCAGTAACCAGAAACATCTGGCCATCCGAGAGGTGAAGGCCGAGAGCATCGGCCGTCTGGTGTGCGTCAAGGGCATCGTGACGCGAGCCACAGAGGTCAAGCCCATGATGACTGTCGCCACCTACACCTGTGACACCTGCGGCAACGAAACCTACCAGCCTGTGAGTTGTTAAAGGGGATGCCAAGCAATGCCAGTCTGTGAGTTGTTAAAGGGGACACTAAGCCATACCAGCTTGTGAGTTGGTGAAGGGGACTGAGCAATACCTGCCTGTGAGTTGTCAAAGGGACCACGAGCAATACCAGCCTGTAAGTTGTTAAAGGGGCCTTGAGCAATACGAGCCTGTAAGGTGTTAAAGGGGACTCCAAGCAATACCAGTATGCTGCCATATGGCACTGTTATTTGCCATTATGCATTTGTTTTGCATTTTTATATTTTGTATTGTTTCCGGTCCAACTGGGCGTAAAACATCAATTACTTTGTCCGTTTCTTTAAAACAAAACAAAAAAAACTTTCATCCGGTATCAGTAAATTTGATAGAATCTTCAGCACTTGTGTTCTTTTAATGGGAGTAATACTGAAGGGACTTACTTCACAAAAATATGTTTTATTTTTGTATGGATTGGTTTCGTAGATTGACTTGAAAAAGGGCTTATATAATTATACATGTTTGAGAAGAGTTAGGGACTGAATTCCTAAGAATTAACTATTAATCATGGAAACAGAATTAAAATAAGGTGATGCTTTATTACACAAGGAGAAAGATTTAAGCACAATTCAGCTAAAAGGAAAACAACCAAAAATCTCCATGCATAATGTGACAACCCCATGCCTCTGTGTCCCCAGATTGCGTCACCCTCCTTCATGCCGCTGCTGATGTGTCCAAGTCAGGTGTGCACCACCAATCGCTCTGGCGGCCGCCTCTACCTGCAGACCAGGGGGTCCAAGTTCGTCAAATTCCAGGAGGTCAAAATGCAGGAGCATGTAAGCCTGGAACCTGTGAACTCGCCTTTTCTGTCACTGTCATTGTTTTCTGGGGTAGCAGCTGTGAAAAACTTGGAAATTTGTAAAGCACCCACCCTGTGGATCAAGCATAATATAATGAATATAACATACATAATTTTCTCAGCAGAAACCTTCTCTGAATTCATTCAAGCATAACCTAATAAAAAAAAAATCCCAAAACTATAGACCTACCATGTTTTCTGTTCCGTGCTGCTGTCTTCATCCATCTCAAGTCTCTAAGCTGAGTAAATTAAGTTTTGTATAGTCAGAATGTTCATGTATGTGGGTGCCGGTGTGTATACATGCTTAGAATAGTCTGCGGACAAGATTTTATGCTTTACAAACACAGTAATTATTATTATTACTGTCTAGCACTATCATTCTGTGATGAGCGGCACTCTAACCATTGAGCTATCCACACTCCCCAGGTAGGCATGAATGGTTCAAAGACCCACATTAATCGGCAGAAATGAAACCCTTGGTGACAAGAATTGGTTATGGATTTACAGTTACATGTCTGATTTTCTCAGAATATTTCAGTTAAGCATCATTGTCTTTCACTCCTATCCGTCTGTACAGTGTGTGTGTTTGTGCATCTTTTACATAGTTATGCTTGAACCCTTGTTGATGTCAACATTATGCATTAGCTTTTTGTTAAATTGCTGATAACATTTTCCATCTCGATGTACATTATGTGCGTTATGCTTGTTCAGCACTTTGAGCCACAGGGTGGGCACTTTACAAATTTCCATTATTATTATTTATTTATTTTATTTTTTCTCCAGAGCGACCAGGTTCCAGTGGGCAACATTCCTCGTTCCATGACCGTGCTGTGTCGAGGGGAGGTCACTCGTCTCGCCCAGCCAGGCGACCACATCAGCGTGTCGGGCGTATCCTTTTCTTGTTTGTTCATTTTTTTATTTCTTTTTAGACTTGCCCTGATATAACTGTACTGGTTGACTGGGTGTAAAACACCAAGTTACCATTTTGACTCAACCTTTCAGAACATTGCTATGAACACTGTACAGGAGGAGAATGCATCCTCAACTTAGTTTGGCTCAAAACCAAGAGGAGGTGTGTGCCACCCTAGTGTAATTTTTAGGGTTGACTGAACATAAAAAGCAAACAGATTACTTCCTTTCTTAACTTTTTCAAAAATTGAAAGGTGACGTGTGTCTTGAGCACTCCGCAGCGAATCAGACCTGTGATTGGGTGATTTTATTTCCCTTGGTAGCGAGTGATGCAGTTGACTAGGCATATATCAGGCACGTGTCCTTAATGGAGGTCAGATCTTCTTGCCTATGTTGAAGCAAGGCTTCCGTCAGATGGCGCAGGGGCTGATGTCCGACACCTTCCTGGAAGCGCACGTAAGTTCTGGTTCTCTCTAGCTTGTAATAGTTGAGAATTTGTCTGCCATTTTACCTCATATCTGACATTACCACAGGGTGGAGGGGGGAATTAAGGAAACCCTTTCAGATGATCTACTGATACTGTTTGTGACTGGAGAATAATTACGATCAAGACACACCAAAGGGCTAAAAAAATTTTTTTACAATTTTAGTCAGGAACACAAAACATACACACATTTTTCAATGGGAACACTTTCTTGAGCAACAGACAATGATAGAGCGAAAGAATTTGGTTGCCTCTCATGTTCTTCCATTCGAGTCTGTTTTCAGTGATTATCTCCATGTACATTGTTCAAGTTGCTGATGAACTGCTCTGTTTTCACTTTTTAAGTCTGTTTTTAAAATTCTGACTATAAACCGATTTTAGTATGTACAAAGTTTTAGTGTTTATTGTATGCTGATAAAATGTGTTTCACCTTGATATCACCGTACTGGTTGATTGAGTGTAAAATATGTGACTTATTTACTTGTGAACTGTGTGTGACCAAGGTGAGCAAGACAAAGGTTAAGCTGTGTGTGTGTATCTGTGATTTGTTTGTGAACAGTGTATGAACAAGACAAAGGCTAAGCTGTTTATGTGTGTACATCTGTGATTTGTTTGGGAACAGTGTGTGACCAAGATGAACAAGGCAAAAGCTGAGCTATATGTGTGTACATCTGTGATTTGTTTGTGAACAGTGTGTGACCAAGATGAACAAGGCAAAAGCTGAGCTATATGTGTGTACATCTGTGATTTGTTTGGGAACAGTGTGTGACCGAGATGAACAAGAGAAAGGCTAAGCTGTATATGTGTGTACGTCTGTGATTTGTTTGGGAACAGTGTGTGACCAAGATGAACAAGACAAAGGCTAAGCTATATATGTGTGTACGTCTGTGATTTGTTTGTGAACAGTGTGTGACCAAGATGAACAAGACAAAGGCTAAGCTATATATGTGTGTACGTCTGTGATTTGTTTGTGAACAGCGTGTGACCAAGATGAACAAGACAGAGGACGATGAGCTGGACACCAATGGTCTGACAGAGGCTGAGCTGCGACAGGTGGCAGGTCAGTACACTTCCTGGCTTGCTTGCTTGCAAACACCATTTACGTCTGTTCTTTGAAACATCTCATGGTAAAGACTTCTTTCGGCTGTGTGTGTGTGTGTGTGTGTGTGCATGCGTGTGTTGTTAATGTTGTAAAATGCCCTGGGCTATCACTTTGTGTGGTAGATGGGCACTGCTCCTTTATTTTTTATATATGAGCAAGTGCCAAAAGGTGTACCCAGTCAGTGAAAATATTTTTAAATATATGTTAAAATGAAGAGGAGGCTTTGTACTAAAAGGAACACGAGTAGAAAGATAGTGCCTCTTCACGTTTTTTTCAAATGCAGGTTTTAAATTGTCCGGTCACGTGTGACACATGACAAAAAAACAAAAACAAAAACCCATCAAAAATGGATTAAATTGACATTGTTATGAAAGAAAACTAGCCATCATTGCACATTAGCACTTCTTTTATCAATATAGGGCAAACATATACAAATGGTATTATCTGGAGATTTTTTAATTTTTTTTAAATGCAGTGTGTTATTTCATCGGAAAATAAAACAGAAGACAATCTTTTGCTACACACATTTTATTGCTTAATACAAAACGGCAACAGCAGTAGTAGCAGTAATTGCATTTTAATGTCCTTTCACCCACACACGTTCACTTCAGGTCATAGGAAAATTTCTAAACTCTTCTCACATATATCAACCCTCTGTCAAGTCAGTCTACAAAACCAATCACTTCACAAACATAAAAATACATACACAAATTTTTAAAGAGTTAGTCCCTTCAGTATTACCCCTGTTAAAAGAGTGCATAAGGTACATGCTGGTATTGTCGATCCTTCCACCTAATTTATCGATACCAGGTTAAAGAGAAATATAAAAAAAGGAATGGACAGACACAATATAAAATTAAAAAATGTTATATAAATTTATGCATAATGGCAAATACCAGTGCCGTATGGCAGTAAGCTGCACACACCACCAACCAACCTACCTATCTTCTCCTAGCAGCTCAACAAGAGCCATACAAAAACATGTTTTATGTTACAACTCAAGAGTTTTTGGTCCTCAAACAAATATGATGTCATGTTGACAGAAAACGCTACTTCAGTACAATACTTCAAATCACTTTTATCACGCAAACAAAAGTCAGTGGTAAGCAAGAGCACATTTGCCATTAAAAAAGAAAAATCATGGTCATTCGTCACATTCATACTCGATTTGGTCGTTCGTCACAGTGTTAACCAGCATGATGAAAGACACATCTTATCCGATTCCTCTACTTCCATTTTCCTTTTGGCGAAGATGACCGGTCACGTGCTCTCTTGCATTTCTGGGAAGCCCATCTGTGGTATTGGATTGTATCTGAACCGCTAAATATTAAAATTAAACAAAGTTGGGTGGTCGTCACTTTGTGACGAAAATTTCTATACCCGAACCTTTTTCTCGTTATTTTTTAAGTTTGCAAACTATAAACAAAACAAAACAAACACAAAGCAGCCGCAAATGCAGAACTTTATTGTAGCCGATCTTTTCTGATCCGTAAGATTACTGTAACTCGGCAGTTATAAACTTCCGACAAGCCGGTCGAGTGACAAAGCGTGTGACGAACGACCTGTTGAATTTCTAGCATCGTTTTCTCTAATAAATCTTGGGAATTTTTGAAAAATAAAACATGCTCCTTCATTAACAACAACAATTCTATTCAAAAACCAAAGATTCCAAATATTTTGCGAAAAGATCGGTAAAATTGGGTGGACAACGGTGCATTTGCGGCGATCAGCTGGCGACATTTTGTTGTCGATTTTCTTAACTTTAGCGGTTCTCTCTCTGTTATTAGTCCACGAATCTTAACAATTTTATCTTATATATCTCTTTGTATATAAAAGAGACAACACATTTTTTTTTTTGAAAATGAGGTCTTAATTTATATAAAAACCAACAGCAAAATTATGACGTGGGGTGTGCGCACCTTTTGGCACTGGCTCATATATTTTTCTCCTTTTTTAGCAAAGTCGAGAATTATATTTGAGAAACCACAATAGTACCTTTAGGGTACACGAAACAACAATGAGAAAACATTTCACAATGGATAGACACAGCAGTAAAGCAAAATGCCAACAATAAACAGCTGGCACAACTAAGTGCAAATGCATGCAACAGCAACAGTAATTAAGAAAATGATTTTAAAAATCTAAAACGTCGATCACTTGTGCTGTCATTCCAAAAATGTTTCGACAAAAGCATGTCTAGTGTGGTGTTAGTATTAAAATGAATGCACCCAGAACCACTGACACATTTTAGTTTGCAAGAGCTTACTTGTATGCACTGTGGATTTGGTGCTGTGAACATGCAAGGTTTTGTGCGGAAGTTTTTTTATGCGCTTTATTCATAAACAAGGTTCCCAGGGTCCTTACAGGCGCTTACAAGTACTGACAAATTGAATTTGCTAAGTAAGACCTTACAAGTCCTTATATGTATATTTGCATCATGGTCTTTACAAGTCTAGCTAATACTAAAAATGTACGTGGGTAGTTATAAGAGCCTCACATTTTTCCAAGTCAGCGACACTGGATGGTTCTGCACATTTACTGAATTTTGAAATCGTTTGGACATTGGTTGAGATGATGTCTGAAGCAGACAACGCTTTCCTCCATGTTCATTTAGATCACATGCAGCTGAAATCATGGTCACATATTTACATAATAACTTCCAGGTCAGCCATTTGGTTGCAAAGTTTGAACTGTGCAAGAACCTGAGCTAACAACAAAGATGCCAAGAAAGTCTTAAATCCAAGACTGCTGGCTAAAGGACAGTGCATGCCAGGAGTGGTTCTAAAAAACAAGCTGAACAAACACTATCCCCGATGCTTGGCATTTAAAATGCAGCTCATTTTTTATGTTCCTTACCGTTGAGATGGTCCTTACAAAATCTAATATTGGTCCTTATACGGTCTTTATTTGGCTGTAGTCCAAGTCCCTGGGAACCATGTGACCCGCTAGCAGTAAGCTTTGCTTCTGAAGTGGATTGTTTTTTTCCCTGTCAGATTGAAAGGCCAGTTCGTTTTCCTGCCTTGCAGAAAAGCTGGCTAGATGTTTTGCTAGATAATTTCACACTTAGGTGAGTCCTTATTTGGCTGTAGTCCAAGTCCCTGGGAAGCTTGAGAAATTTTCATTCATTCGTTATGTTTCAGAGGATGATTTCTACGACAAACTGGCCAGCAGCATTGCACCAGAGATCTACGGACATGAAGACGTGAAGAAGGCTCTGCTGTTGCTGCTGGTGGGCGGGGTGGACAAGTCTCCCAAGGGCATGAAGATTCGAGGTCAGTGAGGCTGGTCCTTGTTACTGTTCAAATCTGGACAGTCCAGAAATGTCGGTGAAAACTGTTCAGATCTTTTATCTGGACAGTCCTGAAATGTCAGTGAAAACTGTTTGGATCTTTTATGTGGACAATCCTGAAATGTCAGTGAAAACTGTTCAAATCTCTTATCTGGACAGTCCTGAAATGTCAGTGAAAACTGTTCAGATCTTTTGTTTGGACAGTCCTGAAATCAGAAATGGTGGTACCAGCTAAACTGCCACAGATTAACCCTGAAAAGTTCACGTAGACCAGTTTTTCATTTTACACTCACACTCTGCTATGTGTGAAATGGTCGCAAAATTTGAACAGGTTAAACTGGCAGTGAAATTGCATTGGAGGCAAGACTGCTCTGTTGTTGTTTTTTATGATGATCATGGAGGTTTGTAAAGTTGAGAAATCGTCACTGCAAAAAGGGACCTGTTTACTCGCAATTTGGGCATATTATTTTTGCCTAAATTTTCAGCATAGCAAAAAGGAACATTTCAACAACAAAAGCAAAATCATCCGTATTTCTAGACATGTTTTGCCATGTGTTTGTTTTCCAGTCCCGGATGTACCCAATTCTGGGTTTTCGGTAGCACATGTGTAATTCTCACCACCATGTAGTCTTGGGTTGAATTTATTAGGCTTCTATTTCAGCTGCAAAATACGAGCATTCGTCATTTTTTTCTGGAAGCTGTGTTGAAATTATATTTTGGGATTATTCTTACTGAGAAAAAAATGAAGCGGAACAAAAATGAAAATACTGAAACTTTTAAAAAATACTGTGTTGTTTTGTTTTTGTTTTTCCAAAGTGTTGTTATCTGTGTTTGAGTGTAAGCTGGGCTGCATAAGGCACAATTACAACTTGCCTGATGGGCTAGCTGTCTTTAATCTTGACTCGCCCACAGGCTTTTCCATCTCGGGCAGCCAGCCAGCGTATATCTGCACCCTGGCTATGGTTTTGTCATGCTGTTTTTTTCTTTTTTCGAGACATTGCATGGCTTGGTCCTCACAGCAACAGAACGCTTTGCATCCCTGCTCCTATGTGTGTACATATGCAAAACAACACTGTATGCATGTTAAAGGTCATGTAGTCCATGCTGGAGCTTTGTGGATTAAAAAATACCACACATACACCCACTCCCACTCCGCATTTCTGTTGTTTTTATGTTTAGGACTGGCCAAACAAAATAGCAGCTGGTACATCTGACCCATTGCTGATTTTCGTTCCAGCAGGTGCTGATCTTAATGCGCCCCCAGGTTGATGCATGGAGGTGTTGACTTGTTTCTGTGCAGGGAACATCAACATCTGTCTGATGGGGGATCCTGGTGTTGCCAAGTCCCAGTTGCTGTCCTACATTGACCGCCTGGCCCACAGAAGTGAGTGGCCCCTCCATTTTCTTGGGGTGGGGATTGTGTATACACACCTGTTACTCGCACGATTTCAGCATATTTTGTATGCCAAAATTGTCAGGAAAACAAACAAAAAATACTCTAACAAAAAAACAAAAATGAATTTATTTTTATTTTTTGAAGTGTGTACTCTTATGTGTATTTCAATGTGTAAACAGGTCTGGGTTGTTTCCATATGTGTCCTATTTTCAGGCCATGGTTGTTACCACATGTATCCTATTTTCAGGCCAGTACACCACAGGCCGGGGATCCTCAGGAGTGGGTCTGACGGCAGCAGTGATGAAGGACCCAGTGACAGGAGAGATGATGCTGGAAGGAGGAGCACTAGTGCTGGCTGATCGTGGAGTGTGCTGTATCGACGAGTTTGACAAAATGATAGACAGTGACCGCACAGCCATCCACGAAGTCATGGAACAGCAAACCATCTCCATTGCCAAGGTGGGTGTGAATTGTTTGTTGGAAACCAGCTCTCGTTTTCGGTCCAGGTTCATTCCAAAACTGTTTAAATGCATATGGGAGGGGGGGTGATTTTGATGGTTCCTACAGATCTTTCCTTTGGAACACCTGGTTTCGGTTGAAGTGGTGTGTTCTGAAAT
Source organism: Alviniconcha strummeri (assembly GCA_963584105.1). Taxonomy (NCBI): domain Eukaryota; kingdom Metazoa; phylum Mollusca; class Gastropoda; family Provannidae; genus Alviniconcha; species Alviniconcha strummeri. The sequence goes on from OY757554.1 coordinate 2,539,483, forward strand.
TAAGTAGTAGGTATTTTGTTCTGTGCACAAGATGAACATAAAAATTACTGTGGGATTCAGTTTCAGTATCTAGTCCTTTTCACTGTAATATTTTTTAAACAAGAGGATGTAAGTAACTTGGTGTTTTACGCCCACTCAGCCATTATGGTTATATCAGGGCACAAACAAGAGGACACGGGATCATGAATAAAGACATATGTATGCACAAAGTCAGTCTGGTCTCGCTATGGAAACCAGTTTCCAGTTACAGCTTGGACAAGTAGTGAGGCATAATCTGTCATGCCGTTAACTTTGGCCTGAAATAACAAAAGGTTGATGGGCGAACATGGTTTCAGTCAATGATAATAATTTAGAAACATGTTGATCACTGTTGGAAAAGTTAACATTTCCCTCCATCAGGCTGGAATCATGACGAGCCTCAACGCCCGAGTGTCTATTCTTGCTGCCGCCAACCCTGCCTACGGACGCTACAACCCCAAGAAAAGCGTGGAGCAGAACATCCAACTCCCTGCGGCCCTTCTGTCACGTTTTGACCTCTTGTGGTTGATCCAGGACAAAGCTGATCGTGAGAATGATCTGCGGTAAGAGGTTGCAAAGTAATGGCAAGTTATTTTGGCTTTCCCACTTCTAATCAGAACAAGTCTTCAGTTTTACTCTTGAGATTTAGAGGAATCTTGTGTAAATGTTAGTCTGGCCCTTCTTCAGGTGATGCTTAATGTCCTCGGATGTCAGCTGACATATGAGGGATAAGATGAGTCCAGTGCATGGGCATGGTTCAGTATTGCTCTACGTCCACTGAAACCAGAAGGCTCATTAGGACGGACAGACCAGGACGGCCACCTCAACTCTCACAAAGATCCTGTGCATTATATTTTTCAGTATTTTATTTAGTTACTGTATGTGTGTTTCAGGTTTTTGTTTTGTATGTGAATGTGGCTTCTTTTTATATTTGAACCCGGTATAACCATCCTGGTTGACTGGGCATAAAAAGCAAGTTGCTTATTTTCAGTTGACCCTAAGTCCACACCCCACTCAGCTGCCTTCATGGTTGACTTCGCATTAGATATCAGTTATTTGTCTGTGCCCCACCTTCACCCCTCCTGGCTTTAGTTTCATTCTCCAGTAGTAATTTCCTGGAGATGACAATGTGTTTAACAAATTCACAACAACAGCGTTCATGTTAACCAGCTAAGCATATACTGAAAGCAAAATCAGGGAATAGCTGAGACGTACTGGCTGTTACTTTATTTAGCCACTTCTATATATATATAAAAAAGGCAGCTTAGTGACTCGTGAGAGAGTGTGCGTGTGTGCATGTAAGTGTGTGTGTGCATGTGTGTTTTAGATGGGGAAAGGACCTGGGTGTTTGCTTGTACAGCTCTGGTAATAGTCTGGACAGCCATGTATGTGACCAGCTACAGTGATTATCCCACCAGTTTCCATGAACCACTATCGCCACCTTGTAGATGTCGCACCAGTTCGAAAAATATCTCACGCAGTCACTTTAAGGTTTGGGTGAAGTGACAAGGTTGCGCTAGTTTGCTCCAAATGTGGACGTTCTTTGGTTTGGTGTCTGCAGGTTGGCTCAGCACATCACCTACGTCCATCAGCACAACGTCCATCCTCCGCTGCAGTTTGAGCCGCTGGACATGCGTCTGATGAGGTGAGTGCCCGGCACAGTTCATCCCATGATCCACTCGGGTCAAGTCCTGCTGTGCATGCCCCAATATAAGCGTCATGCTTCAGGTTGCCTAGGCGTTGAAACCAATTATCTGTTCATTTTCAAGTGCGTTCACAGGCTTCTTAGAATCTTTGCTGTGGGGGGGGGGGGGGGGGGGGGGGGGAGGCGTCACCTGCTGTATGCAATTGTACAATGTAAGTGTCCGTAAAAACCAACCAAAATGACTAAAACTGCCCCATGGTGCTGTGGAGTTACCCCCCTTGCAGAGCTGGGCCTTGCTATTTTCACTTGTCCACCCTGCCTTCCTCCCATGGTTACATTTTGCACACACAAAACAAATTCTCTTTCTTTTCTTTTTTCTACTTCCCTTTTATCCAACTCCCGGCATCCATAAACAATTTTTTTTGTCTGATGGCCTCCCCAGACGCTACATCGCGCTGTGCCACAGCAAGGAGCCCACGGTGCCGGAAGGGCTGGCCGACTACATCACAGGGGCCTACGTGGAGATGCGGAAGGAGGCTCGCAACAGCAAGGACATGACCTTCACCAGTCCCAGGACGCTGCTGGCCATCCTGCGCCTCGCCACTGCCCTGGTCAGTCGTCTCGGGAGATCCTCGTGTGCTAAGCTGTGCAGGACTGATAGGGCAGATGAACGCAGGCGTTGGTTTAATTCACAGTTGATAGGGCTTGTGAACGCAGGTGTTGGTTTAATTCAGAATTGATAGGGCTTGTGAATGAAGGCGTTGGTTTAATTCAAAAGTGATAGGGCAGACGAATGCAGTTTTCTCACTACACTTTCAAAAACTTTGAGCGGAAGTGGTCTTAAAAGGAAGGTGGCCAGTGGTGAATTTATAGAAGATAGGTTCTGAGGAGGTGCTCTTAAGAGAGGGGTGGTCTTTATCCAGAAGGGTCTTTCATCTTTCATCTCATGAATCAGGGTGGTTGCTCATACATCAGGGTGGTTTCTCATACATCTGGTTGGTCTCATTCATCAGGGTGGTCTCCGATTCATCAGGGTGCTCTCTCATCCATGAGGGTGGTCTCATGAATCAGGGTGGTCTCATTCATCAAGGTGGCTTCTCGCTCATCAGGGTGGTCTCTCCTGCATCAGGGTGGTCTCACACATCGGGTGGTCTCTCATCCATCAGGGGATCCAAGGGATAACCCTGCCCAGGGACAGACTTCTTGCCCACTTCCACAGCTTGGTCGCATAAGCTGGTTTCAGGTGTACTTTTAAAGCAAAGGTTTTTGTTTCAAGATCATTTTTCACACTGTTCAACTCTTGCATCAGGCTCGCTTGCGACTGGTGGAGACGGTGGAGAAGGACGACGTGAACGAGGCCATGCGACTGATGGAGATGTCTCGCGACTCCCTCAACACCCACCAAGACGGCCAGAAGAGGTGAGTGGAGTTGGCCAGCTTCTTGTTGACTGCTGTGCAGCGCCGGAGTGTGAGGCAGGCGCCTCAAAGGTGTCTGTGGTTGCAAGCTTTATGTTGACCGTTGTGATGAGTAGTGCAATGAAATATTATCTGTTGAACCACATTTTAATTCCTTGTTCAGATTTGATCGAAGTGAGAGGGAGCCATTTTACAGCTCAGTCTCTATGTGTGTTGTTCCAAGAGGTGTCGTGACGAAAGATTTTTGGCTTTCTGAGGGAGGTGAATGTTTTCAACAGGATTTAAAGTTTTTATGCTTTTATTTTAGAGTGAAAAAAATCAAAACCTGTTGGATATACAAGAACAAGGTATTCGCAAACTGGGGAAAATACAAAGTGAGCTGTAACTTTTATATGGTGTTTATTATTGATTTTTAAAGTTGTAGCCCCAATCCTTTGACACAGTTACTTCCCTTTGCATGGGATTTCATAGCAATGGGGCAGTGGCTGGTCTGGGGCCAACTGGGTTAATATGAAGACATTCCAGCATGCATTACGCTCTGAGATTGTGTATTGACCTGATGTAGCTGTCGTGGTTAACTGGGCAGTAAAAACCATCTTTTATCTACTGATGGCACATTGAAATCCAAGAACTAACAAGACTGCTTGGATTTCAGGAAGCAGAACGTGACGGATCAGATCTATGCTGTGATTCGTGAGATGGCGCCAGAGAAGGGTGGCAAGTCGATCAAGATGAATGAGGTGATGGAGCAGTGTCTGTCCAAGGGATTCAAGCCGGATCAGATTGATGAGTGCATTGAGGAGTACGAAGAGCTCAACGTATGGCAGGTCAACACTGCCAAAACTCGCCTCACTTTCATTTAAACTGCAGATAAATTGGAATGAAGACTTCTCGTACAATTGGCAAGTGAGGGATTTCAGTGCGGTCATTTTTCACAAGGCGACTTTTTATACGTTAGCTTCCAAGTTAACATGGCCAGAACTTGACTGGAAGAGGGCGAGTTGAGGACGGGTAGAATGACTATGGTGATGACCACTGTCCTGTTGACGTGTGATTGATGAGTATGTGTGAAAATTTCCTGATGCTTGGATAGAGTCGTTAAATTTCAACAGTCATTGCAGGTGGCTGTTGGCTTGGCAAGATTTTGTTTACATGTCTATTTTTTATTGCTTTGAAACATTGGTCTGCAGAAACAGAGTGTAAACACATTTTGTGAATGAATGATGTTGCCACCACAGAAGGACTGAAAGATTGGAGGAAGGTTGTAAACAACCTAATCAGTACCACTCTAGAGGCAGTCTGACATTTTGTGTCAGTAATGTCAGAATTTTGTCAGATGGGGTGTGGCTCGGATGTAGGGACAAGTGGACAAAATTCATTTGAGTACTTGCAAGGGTGTGTTTTTTTTAAATTTTATTATGGATTTGTGGAGATCCATTAAAATGGGTATTTCAGAATCATGTGTAAACTGATGCCTCATTAAAATAAACTAATAAATGTGCATGTGTGTAAACTGATGACTCATTAAAATAAACTATGAAATGTGTTTTTGTTTGCTTGCCACTGGTTGTTAAAAGCCTGTTAACACTAGAGCCAAGTTACTTATGCAGACCTGTCTACTCATACAATATGGGCGCATCTAGTCCGCCTAATTTATTTACGATAATAAATATTTCTGGACATGTTTTGCAGTTCACTTGTTTTCCAGCTGGAAATATGCCCAGTTTTGGGTGGCGCATGTGTAAGTCTTTGTTGTCACGGCCATAGTGTTGGTTTCTGTATTGCGCTTTGTGTGTTCTCGGGCAGTTCAGGGAGGCTTGTATTTCTGCTGCAAAGTACAAACATTCATGATTTTTTTAGAAGCTGTGGTGATTTTATTTTTTTCATTTTTTTTCTTCAGATTATTTTCACTGAGAACAAAATGAAAAAGAAAAAAGTGGTAGAGTGCCAAAGCTGTGAGGTGTTCCTGCCAGGATACAAATCTGAGTCTGGCATAGTGTAGTCTTCAGTTTCCAAATCTTCTGCAGACTACCAGTATTGCCGCTCAGACTTTCACTAGCTCAGGTTGGCAGAAATGACATCGATACAGTTATTTTCCTGCCCCCGGTCTGTGCTAAAAGCTGAATATAACTTTTTCTAAAAGTACAGCTTTTTTTTTTTTAACAGTGTACTTGGTAGCCCACAGGGGCAAAAAATGAGACTGATAATAAGCACTGTCTCAGGTGTGTGAATAAAAGCTGAAAATAACTTTTTCTAAATATGCAGCCCTTTTTTCTTTTTCTTTTTTTTTTTAGTTGTACTCTGTGCTTGAGTGTGAACAAGCCTGCTTTTGAACTAGTAACAACCAAATTCTTGTTTACTTGTGAAGAAGTAACAGACAAAACACTGGCAATGGCCAGGTTACTAGTCTTGTAAACAAGTAACATCCAAACACACACACACAAAGAACTAAAGAAGAAATGAGAGGGGGGTTGGGGATGTCTGGAACAGGTAGCTGAAAGCTTGCTGTATACTAGCTCATGACATATATATATATATACATATATATATGGCCTCACAGGGGTGCTAAAAATTGTCCAAAAACTGTGAGGGGGGGGGGACTGCCTTGCATTACACTGTCACCAGCAGGATAAAACTGCATGCATCATGATGGGAGGACTGCCAGTTCCATTTTGCCATTTGTTATAGGGTGGGCTTTGCAGGCCATGTCTGCATTCTGAGTTGTTCCCCTTGGACCACTGTGCATGCAGACTATAACTGCATGCAAGCACACAAACGCTCTCATACAAGCACGCACAACTAAATACATGCAACCAAACAACATCTGCAGAGGTGTGTCCAGCTAGCCACATCCCAAGTTGGTAGTTACGTTTCGATGTTTAATCGCGCACATGAATCTTAAGCCTTTGGTTTGAAATCAGACTTCCAGCCTCACGCCACAACCTACAGCACCCGGTTGATCACAACAGGTGATAATTAATTAATCTTCAGGCTGAGAAAACAGGCCAGTGCTGCCTTCCTGTCACACTTCTGCAGTTGAAATCAGTCTGAGAAGGACGACCCTCAATAGAGTCCAGGTGAGATCAGGAGGAGGGAGGTGAGCTGGACTCTCGGGGAGAAGTTGGACTTCTGTCTGCGGGTCCAGGAGAGATCATGAGCAGGGAGGTGGAGCTGCACTCAGAGAGTTAGACTTCTTTTGCTTCATTTACGGACATTGTCCTTGTGATTGCTCTGCACAGCAATTGTGTCTTATACCAGCTGCTACGCACTGGCGAGGTCCCCATGGCCTCGACACAATTGCTCTGGTGGTGGTCGATGTCACCCTCGATCTTTCCAAGTTAGAATGTGCTGTCAAGCCACTTGCTGTTCCCCCCGCCCACTCCCCTTGCCTGTTCTAAATAAGCCATCTCACTTCTGTGGACATAAAGCAACATGTTCACTTACTTACTTTACAGCCCTCAGATGCCTGGAATGATCTGGACAGGCGATGAGAATGAGCCACTGTCATCCCTTGTCGCTCCTCTACAGGTTAAATCAGTGAGAGAAGGATGACACTCGGTGCCTGGAATGATCCCAGCAGGCTCTGAACGGACCACTGTTGCCTCCTTTCTAGGTTAAACCTGCACTTCCCCTGTCTATACCTCTTTTGTTCAGGTGATTGATGTGCGAACTCTGATGGTTTTGGCTCTGTGCATGCAGATCGTGTCTCAAGCTTCTCAACACTTCAGATCTTCTGAGATGCAAGCCACTTGTGATGGTAACACTGCTCACTAGTCTTATCTGGTTGGTTCATTCGTTTGACTGGCATGTCCAGGACAGTACACCTGCAGTCTTATCTCACTGGTTAATTCCTTCGAGCATGTTCAAAAAATTTCAATTTCATTTGCAATTGTGTGTATGTATTCCTGATTTTATTGTTGGTGTGTGTATTTTGTACTTTGTTCTACTTATTTTAACTTCTGCCATTATTTAAAGAGTTAAAAGTGAATTGATGATTATCTCCTGACCAACAAATGTTGCAGGCAAGCAGACAGTGTGAAATGATAAGGTGTAAAAAGATGCTATTATTGTATTGCTGCTGCTTGCAGATCTGACTGACTGAAATTGTAACTGGATTAGTGTTGAACAGACTGTGTGCGCGCGCACACACACACACACACTCTCACATGCAGACACACACGCACACACTCACACTCTCTCTTGCTAGTTATCATCATGCTTTTCTTTCTTTCTTTCTTTCTCTCTCTCTCTCTCTCTCTCTCTCTCTCTCTCTCTCTCTCTCTCTCTCTCTCTCTCTCTCTCTCTCTCTCTCTCAGAACAGTAAGTAAAGAACTTATGAGCTTTATTTAACACGATGCTTTTAACAAATGTACACAGTGGCAAGAAGAGAAAGTCATCAGAAACTGAACATATTCAATAGACTAAATGTGCTACAGTTTTCACTTTAGTTACAGTTGAAACTCAACAGTACACACTGTACTCCTTCAAACATAAACATTACAAGAAAAGAAGAAAATGAAGATCTCTACCTTTAAAGGAACAAAATGTCCATCAAATGTTAGCGTCAAGTAACTGGCTCTGTGCAGCTGATCAAACATTTTAACACGCATGAAGTATATAAAAAAAATATACAAAAACCTGTAGTCGACAGCTATTGTCTTGTTTGTTGCATATTACTACAATAATAATCATTAAAAAAAATACCTTCAGTAAAATTGTATAGACAAGAAACGACAGCTTTCCAAATGACACAGCTGACGTCAGTTGATAATAACTGACGATTCAGCAGCGACAGAAGGAATGTAGCTCTCTCTACCACTGCTGACTTTAAAAATGGCAGGGGGGGTTAACAGTCCAGGACTATATTCTTTACAACCGCAACAGAGCTGCATATATCCTGTGAGACTATATAGTTCAGTGAGGATTTTCTTTCTCTCTCAATCTTTTGCTTGACATTTTGGCAAATGGGCTGTGCGAATTTTAGGCAAGTCAGCCTGGCAAATAAAAGCTTGCAACAACAAACCATGAAATTGCTACTGTTTAGTTCCCGGAATTTTAATATCCAGTCAACATGAGGGATGAATGACTATCACTAGACTGGCAAAAGTTTTAAGCTACGATCCAGTCTCAGTTTTGAAGACTTACCATTATTAACCAGAAACTTGCTGTATATTATATACTTTTTAAAACAACAAGCTTATCCATAAATGAAAAGCTGAAAGTACTTCAAGTCCTATGCACTCGGAACACAAGCAGATGATCAGGATGGTTTGCATATTAATTTCTCAGTGGTACTGTTCTTCAAATACACAAAGCCCAGTTGACAAACAGAAATTCCAGAGGAAGAGATGGAGAGAGAAATAACCCGATTCCACAAAAAGTTGCAACTCATAAAAGCATATTTTGTGATGAAGGAGTTGTATTAAGATTCCATGGAAAGCAAAATTCACAGCTGTTTATTTACATCAATGAAAACAATTGTAACACCTGGTCTCTATTACAATAGGTAACACTAATTACACTTGCTGTCACGAATGAAAGCATTCTAAACACACCCCTCAAATCGTGATTTGTCCACATTTCAAATAGTAACTGCTGTTCATTGTACTGGCTTTCAAACCACCGTTTAGGTTTCCTGTGAGATTTTATACCATTCAAAATGCCAAGTTCACAGAACACACAAACAGTTTCTCCAACAGTAGAATATGTTGTACATTTGAAAGAAAAACAACAACATATTGATACACTGACAGGAACAAAAAAAGTTAAAACTGCTGTTCCTTTTTTTTTTTTTTTTTTTTTTTGTGCCTGAAAGAACAACTCAAAAGCATCTTTTTAACAGCAATGTAAATTTTCTTAATAACGCAGGTTTGTTTAGTGGTTTTCTCTCCTTTTTGTTTTTTCTTTGCGTAGTTTTTCTTCTTTTTTTTCTTGTTTTTCTTAACAATTTGTTTTCCCTTTTTTTTAGCAAAATGGCTATATCTCCTGTCTGGGAAATTGTTCACATTAACGGCTAAAGACAGTTTCCAAGGCTCGTAACCAAAATTGGACATTCACTCAACTGCATTGTGCTGTGACAACACAGACTTCCATTTTACTAAGCATGGAACTTTTTGGTAAGTACTGACCATGTCACTTCCATTTTTAGTACACACTGACCTTTTCGGTAAGTACTGACCATATTGTTTCCAAAGGAACAAACACAGGAAATAAAGTGCCTGACTAAATATCACATGACCTGGAACATGACAGCAGGGAGCTCAGTCATCTGTGATACCTGTCACATGGCATACACAGTAGAGACCAAAGTGAAGTCACCCAAAAACAGATGCTTCCAAATGGTCTGTGTACCCTACATTTTCATGCATGAACCAAATCAGTTAAACAGGTATGTAAGCATATGATGCATCGTTTTTGATTGTGGATCATACACTGGTTGTGTCCTGTTACAAGGGAAATGCATGCCATGTCAGTCAAGCATTGTCGATTCCTTCTGATGATGAGGAGCTTGAGCCTTGACTGGCTTCCTGTTACGTGAAGTCGAGAGAGCTGAACACACACAATCAACGGATGTCCACTCAAACTAGTAAACCTGTTTCTGCTTGATATTGATTATGTACACACCTTTCCAGCAATGGAACACATAAACCTTACAGTTCAGTAAATGCACAGAACGTGTTCTTTCTCAATATCCATTCCAATCTCCACAGCAGTGCACCCAAATCAAACATTCTTTTCCCCACTCATTCACATTTCTTAAAAGCATTACAATAAAAGTGATTACATTAAAAAAAAAATTAAGATCACAAGCGAAAAGGCTGTACACAAGTATTACCGTACATTCCATCACAAAACAATACACAGCGATAATTACATGCAGATATATAGATTTAAGCAGAAAACCAATTAATGTGAGATGACTGCAAATTTATCATTTGACACAGTCCAAGAAATATATGTGTCCGATTGGTGGAGTTTTTCCTTTTTTTCTTTCTTTTTTTTTACATTCTCTTTTGAATAATCACTATGCATGTTGATCAAGTTCACTTACAGGTGAAGGATGATTTCAAAAAAAAAAAAAAAAAAGTAAATGAAAAAAAAAAAAATGAAATTCAAATGTGGTCACAAGAGGCCACAGGTTTCTTTCCGTCCACATTTCCATCAAGAAATACATCATATCAAAATACAGTTGAGACAAGACGAAATTCATCACAAGTCAAAGAAGAAAGAGGCTTTAATATATAGAATACTAGACCATTCCACTCCATTGAATTGTTTTTGTCATTTCCTTAGACACACAGTCGTTCAAGACTAGAGACCTTGACCAACAGAACAGTGTCTATCTGTACTGCACCAGAAGCACCAGAAGTCTGGCACATTCTGCTGTAGAGTTAAAGCCTTCAGTTGACTTGCAGGTTATGTGCAGCACAGTGGTGCTACAGTAAGAACCAAAAACTGAAAGAACAGAAGTGCCTTCTAGGTTTTCAGTATTCTGTGCTAACTGTATGCACACCATGTTGTTGGATATTCAAACTACGCTTTATCTGAAAAACGAGTCGCTCAGTGAGAGTAACATGCAACAGGAGTGCAGTATCTGCTCATGAGCTCGGAAAATAGCGCTATATGAAAGCGATCAACAACAACTACGACCAGGATTCCCAGAAGAGAAGTCCACAGGATCAGAAAAAAACAACTGGTTATTTGGCGCTTTGTTGTTGGCGTTTGTGTCAACCTTACTCCACCATAAAGAATCTAGTCGGCAGCAGCATGCACCGGATATCTTTCACCTCGTTCCTCTGTGGTGCACAGACCTCTGTGAGTCCAGGAATACACAACAACATTTACAGCACATTTTCATCTACATGTAAAAACAATTCAATGAAGTAAAAAGGCCTTTGGATGACGCAGAATGTTCTTACTTTTGGTGTAGTAACAGCCCCTGAATTATACATGGACTATGGGGAGATCACGAGGAGCAGAGCCACAATACAGCAAAAAATTAATGGGTTTGAGATCCCTAACTTTTCAACAGATGTGATTGTACGGTAGGCCAAAGCTGCCACTACCTGTACTATCAAAGTCCACGCAACAATACTTATGCTTTCTTTTCAGTGGACATGTGACTGAAGTCAGATGGACAAAGTGATGTTAGATTTCACACATACAAATAAAAATGCAGATGTTAACCATCTGTAAGTTGTTTTGTTTATTTTTTAACAATATTCACAGTGAGACCCTCTCAAAACAAATCTGTAAGACAAAAAACTAAAACAAAAATCAGCTCAGGACAAAGTGCTCAAATCACTCTCACAGTACTCTTTCTTTTATTTTGTTGTTTTAAGACATTCCTGACAGAAAGAAGTCGCTCAGATGGTCCCAGACACTTTGCCACGGTCTTTTCCAAACACTCATCTAATCCTGAAAAAAAAGGTACACAGAAATACTCCTGGATTTTACCATTATTAGGAGACAAAATTTCAACCCCAAAAGGCACCACAAACATTACAAGTCAATCGTGCGTGCCCTGTGTGCATACTATTTACACTTACTGAACATATATTGCAAAGATATCAAGACCACACACACAGACACACATAGAAATTCTCACAATATACATTTTGATGTTTTCTTTTCTCGTCATCTTGTGCGCGTCATTTGAGACAATGTGAACAAGCTTTTGTGTTTCTTGGGGGTGGGGTGGGGGAGGGGCAATGGGGGAAAAGTTGACATAACTTCAGTTGAAAAATGTCCAAGAGAAGCAGGTAGATCAGAACACGCAGGAGTGAATGACCAAACCGTTTTCTTCTTTCTTTTCTTAGTTGGAGAATTTTTGCTACCCAGCTATTACCATATTATTTCTAGCTCATCTCACTGTTCTATTTTCAGAATGTTGTCCGCTCGCTAGCTCATCTCAATACTCTGTCTTAACAATGGTACCTGCACCCATCAGAGAATACATCACCTTTTCATCATCATCTTTTGTCAGCAAGTGCATTTGCCAACAAATCAAATCTCTGTATGTCAGAAACACGTCACTGTGCTGAACTGTGGGTAATTCATATAACATGAAAATACACCCCCACCCCAGCTAAACTAATATTTATTCACATAAACTAATTAGAGAAAAACAACAAAAGAAAATCACTCTTTATCAGCTATTTCTCTTCGAGTTGCAGCAGAACTGTCCTGCCTTCCCATAAAAACAGTGATGAAAGAGAAACATCCCTGGTGCCATTTTTCCTCAAAATGTTTCTCTCCTTTTGATCCGTTTCTGCCAAGAGGAAGTAATAATGACCTCAACCACTTCAGGGTTTCAACATGGTATGCCAAAACTCACAAACACAAACACACACACACACACACACACACACACACACACACACACACACACACACACACACACACACACCACACTACACCACACACACACACACCACACCACACACTACACACACACACACAAACACACACACACACCACACCACACCACACACACACACACACACCACACACACACACACACACACACAACACACACACACACACACACACACACACACACACACACACACACACACACACACACACACACACACAAAGCTGTTGACATTGCCTCATATGTAGCACAGCCACCTTGGTCCTTCTTCCCTTCATTCGGCAATCTCCAGTCAAGCCATAGGTACCAGCCACTCACCGTTTTGTTTATCATGAAACGCTTGAAGCTGATGAAGCAATCACCGCCCTGCAGATAACTTCTCAACAGAAATGCCGTTTCTAGCCTATTAAAGACTGATATGCTCATGAATTCCTAGCAGTCCCATAACAGGCTCCCTAAAAAAAAACTTTTTTAATGGATGTTAAAGGAGATGTTGATTGATTTAAGACTGGCACTGCAGTCGCCTGAACGGTGGTTGCTGCATCATCTTCAGCGGGGAGGGAGTGAGTGACGTACGTATGTACACCCTCAGCACCACGCTCGCGTCGACACATCACTTGTGTTTTCATATTGTGCTCCGTACAATGTACATTTTGAAGCGTATCACAAACAAGGAACTAGCGTTATCTTGAACACACAGCAACTTGCACACAGCTTACTCAACCTCATGTGCTCGCCTGTTACCAACACCACTTGTGCTCAGGTGATGTCTGTTTATGCTCAAGGCGAGTGACAAAGCAAAAAGGAGGGGAGGGGGGAGGGGGGAATATATATATTAAACCATTTTAAAAGGCAAGTGAGGAGGAGAAAAAATCAAAAAAACAACTGATTTCACTCTCTCCTCCCTCCGTTCCCCCCCCCCCCCCCCCCCCCCCCCCCCCATCCCACACACACAAATACATACCATTGCTGAGGTTCTGCTTTTATATTTACAACTTTGATGATCATATGTATACCAAGCTGTTATAGACACCATTCTCTCACTCCCTCTGTCTCTCTCTCAATCACATACACACACACACACACACACACACACACACACACACACACACACACACACACACACACACACACACACACACACAGAGAAAGGCGTATACATGTATGTAGAAAGCATAATATCAGAACAAATATTTGGTGTGCTGTGTTATGTACACTCATATAATGCAATAAGTAGCTTGAAAAACAAACCACACACACACACACACACACACACACACACACACACACACACACACACACACACACACACACACACACACACACAGAGGCACACAAAATCTGTGGAATACAATATTTCATCAGTTAGTGCAATTTCCCCCCACAACCCTCACCCTTTTTGTTTTGAACCCCATCTGATAAACTTGACAGCTGCAAACTTGCCTAAACACCATCAAGATTAGCAAAACAGAAATAAGTGTTTAACAGGATTTGGACCTCGTTACAGTCATTTATGCTCCTTGACAGCCAATTTGTTTCAGAGGAAAAGTCATCAGTTTAATCCTTTGTCTTCATCAGTAAAAACCTTTGTCTTAAAACAAACAATGCTTGAACTGTGGGAAACGAAACAAAGTAAAGAAAAGAAAGAAAAACTTTCCCACAGCATGCATCAATATGAATACCTGGCTAAAAATCAGTACAAACGTTTGACATTAAAAACCTCAGAGTAACAACAGCATTATTACAAAGAAAAGAAATGTCTGTCACTGTTTAAAATGAAAATGAACAACAACAACAAAAAACATTTTTCACTTCCGGTTACAAGAAATGGCCAGTCCTGACCACTGCATGCAGTTTGATAACAAACATTTGCCACAGAAAGGATTTCTCTTACACACAAAGTGCATCGCACAAAACAATGCTGTGAAAACAAAGTCGGTCAAGCAAAAGTATTTAACACAACACTTCTTTGTTCTCCCTGTCTTACTATTTCCATGAGGTAAATTTAGACACGCTTGCCACACATTAAAATAAAAAATAAAATTGTAAAAAAAATTTGGAAGCTATGCAAGTAAAAAGAACACTAATTTCTTGCTCCGTTCATATTTTTGGCAGGTTTAACCCTTTCACTGCCATGTTTGCTGAACACAACCATTAAAACTGCCAAATGTGAACTCTCTAAGGCCTTTTTGCCCCTTCACATGAGCACGTGAAAGGATTTCTATCTAAACGCACAGTACTGAAAGCAGGTGTGTTACAGGACCATCAAACATACTGTTTGCAGGAGTGTATGTGTGAAATTTTCAGCCCGGAAATATTACAGGCTGGGACAGTGAAGGGGTTAATTTCTAAAAGCTCATGGAGAGAGGGAAGGGAGGTCAGGAATGAACTGTATGCCTGGAAGGGTCCGGGAATTTGTCGCTACTATTACTTCACAGATCATTCTAATTCCGCAACATTCAAGTGTTATGGCAAGGCGTCTCTATCTCGTTATGACAAACAAACTTATAGTACAGTTCTGTCTTTAGTTAACATATGCAACAGATAAAAAGCACCCATACACACAAACAGAAAGAAATTACACGTCAGGACCACAATCGGGGGTTAATCCGTCTTCCATTTCCAGTAAGTTGTGAACGACCTTTCACGAAGAACAGGAGACCAGAATAACAGTAACTTGGGCAGCAAATTAGAAAGAAGAAAAAAAAAGGGTGGGGTGGGGGGACTGAAGCACAAAACATGCATGTATGTGTTCCATTTGATTGTTGGACGAGGGAGGGTGGGGATGTGGGAACCACACCGAAAGGCAGTATTAATTACACAGTCCACAAACTCACACACGATAATCTGCTTCAGTGTTGCTTACAAGACGGCCCAGGTCCTGATAAACCTGAAAGATGTCAGCAAATCTAATGAACTCTTTTTGTTTTACTTGAAAACCTCTCTCATCAGGACTTTTTTTTTAATTTTTATCCCCAACACTCTTCTACCTCGCTCTCTAAAACAAAAGAAAGAGAGACAGTTCTTCTATTCCAAGCATATCCTGCTGATTTCCTGTAATTTCCATGAGTTCAAGAGGAAGGTGGGTGCTTAGTCAACTGAAATAGAAGTCTCTGTCATGCCTTCATTGATCTTCCTGAAACAACTTGCGTGCAGTATTGTGTGAGGCTTCAGCAATGCCTCCAACAATAACAAATATATTGACAAACCTAGGATGCAGGAATGACAGCTCTGAAGATGGAACCAGGCGATAAGATTTCACGTTACACACAGAATGCATATTGCCACATATCTTCGCTCTACACTGCTACAGTGAGTTAGGAGGGTTGTGAAAAACCATAGAAAAATATTGGTATCTTGAAATGACAGAAAAGTAAGTTATTTATTACAAAGCTGACTTGTCTTTTTAATAATAATAATAGCGGTCATTTCTGTAGTGCCGTATCTCACCAACAAGGGCATGCACACCGCACTTTATAAGAGCAACAAAAAACATTTTTGGTAAATGACACTGCATCAAAACAGTATTGTGTGTTAGATGAGGGCTTTCGTGTTTTTTTTTCCTTCTTTTCCTTCGGCCACAATCTGATGCCAAAAGCCGTCATGAGTTGTTAACAGGACAGAGGCTTCCGATTTCCATTATTCGGATGCTTCTTTTGTGGGAAGCCTTTTCTTCACAGTGTGTAACTAAAATGAGACTGACATTTTGCATGTTTCCATAATTTTTTAAACTACCACACAAAAAGTGTACACATTTGAAGAAAAAGCACTGACCGGTATTGAGGAAAATATCTCTGAGAAAAAAAAGACACCACCACCACTGTCTGGCTGACTGAATGCGTCATTCTTGCAACGATGTCGTACGGTCTCCTTCTTTACAAAACTGATTAGAAGCTTCAGAAATGAAATCCATCCTAGGTTCAACCCACAATCAAATCCGGGTTTATTTAACACATCACATTCAACCCACAATCAAATCTGGGTTTACATTTCCTCACTGCATCGCAGGTCCCCAACACAACCCAGCAATGGCGTACACTGTGCACATCTCCAGACCTTCCCCAATGTATGCAAAGAATACCATCTGTTTTGCACACACAAACTGGATCCTCTTGTCAAAAATCAAAACTGCTACTGCAGGTTAAAACAACCTGCATAAAAAGCACAACAGGGCTGCTGTGCTGTCTCAGGATTACAAGCAAATAAAAAATTAAAAAATCAGTGATTATCCTCAGTCTGCATTGGCAATGACAAAAAAGGCAAATGCCAATATGAAAAACAAAAACAAAAAAAACTGCAACCCTGCAATAATCTGTTGTCAGGTTCGTCTGACCTCCCTTCCTTCACGTGCTTTCGTTTCTAACTGATTGGTGGGTGAATCTGATCACTTTCAATCACTGACCACTGAGCAGTGACTCCAGTTCTAAAAAGGAACAAGAAATTCTCCCTTCTGGCTAACCATTCTAGGTCAACAACAAAGTCATGCACTCGCTTTCATTCCAGACAGGCCAAATTTAGACAGACCAACAGCACACAACTTAAGCCTCGCCTGTCTTCTTTCCGAATAATTACGTGATTACCTGATTTGTCCAACACCTAAAACCGGTCCCTTTTTCTCAAAGATCCTTTTTGTTTCTTTCTCTTTCTTTTTTGTCAGCAGGCTCAATTGAAGCTGCTGAACAGAAGCTTTGCAATAATAATTAACCAGCACTCCTTTTTGCAGTAGTAAATCAAAGCCTGAGAACATTTGCCGCTTCTGTATTAGATGCTCTAAATTCTGCTGGCAAATGTAGAAAGCTTTGGCTACTGACTCCATCAGAAGGCGGCCTCTTGCTAATCGATCTCAACCGATGCTGCAACCTAACTTGAACAGCTTTTGCTTAAGCTTTGAACACAGCTCTGTTCCAAGCTGATTTGGAAACATATAATGGTGAAGACCACTTTTTTGCAAAAACTTCGAACTGATGCTGCAGTTAGCGGATTCAAGCAAAAATGGCTCATCTCACTGTCATTTGCTGCATCCAGAAGACGGCTCTTCCAAAAGCTAAACAAACCCTGAAATCCACATTCTGGATAGAAATGTTTGCTACACACAGTCACTCTCACACACTCTGTCTGTCAAACCTCTGCTGACTTGGTGCAGGCAGTTATCACAATCATCACCAAAGTCAAAACGACCCCAGACCCCCAGGTCAACAACAAAGTCTTTTGTGCACCTCACAAGCGTCAAGGTCACGGCCACCAAAACAAGCTGACGTCCGAGTCACGGTCAATCAATCAAGCAGAGGTCAAGGTCATTAAGAAAACAAACTAAAACAAAACACTAAAAAAACAAAAACATACCGCTTGGCTTCCCTCCACTATGCCATATGTATATATATATATACCACAGTGGTGCTGCTGTTTCCTTCTTTCTGTCTTCCATCCATCACTGACTCGAACATAGCCTAAACCCCTGCGTTCATCCGAGCATCACGTCAGCAGTAGAAGGTTGTGGAAGTAAGCGTGGAATTATTTGAGGGCGTTCAAGAGTCTGTGGGAGACAACGCACAGCATCAGAAGAGCGAGAGAGGTGGTGCTCCGGTGGGCAGTTCCTGAGGGTGGCGGAGGGCGGGTTGGTCTGGGTCTCACGTTGGTGTCTGGAACAAACGTTGCCAAGCACAACATAGTCACAAAGGACTGTCTCCAGTTCTCTTCTGATTTCCTTGGACGAGAAGTGTGTGTGTGTGTGTGTGTGTGTGTGTGTGTGTGTGTGTGTGTGTGTGTGTGTGTGTGTGTGTGTGTGTGTACACACACACGCATGCATGCATGCACACACACACACACACACACACACACACACACACACACACACACACACACACACACACATGCCCTCTTACTTCTCCCCTCCCACCCTTGCGCGCTCACTCGCTCTCTCTCTCCCCATCCCCCAAGCTGATCTCTCTCTCTCTCTCTCTCTCTCTCTCTCTCTCTCTCTCTCTCTCTCTCTCTAACTCACTTGCTCGCTAAAATGTATGCCACCCCCACTACCAACAACGAAACAATGTTAAAAACTAAAATCACACTGTTAAACACACAAAAGCTTGGAAGCCACAAAACTAAATCTCTTCATGAACAACAACAACAGCAACAACAAACATGCATTAAAACAGAAGAAACATAACCACAATCAACACACAAAGATTGAGAGCAGTGATGCTACGAAAAGCGTCATGTAAGTATCATGAACAACAAGACCAACAGCGACGGAACGCACGCCACAAAGCACACAGTCAAACACACAAACCAGGGTTGGAGAGCCATGAAACAGAAAATCCATCATGTATCCTGACCTATAGCCCAAGCCTCCGCTCAGCAAAATGTCAAATAAGCAATTCAATGGAAAGCAGAGGCCAAGTGAAATGGCCTATAAATTAAGTATGAGCACACAATCGGCACCTGTTGAAAATGTCAAAATATTTCGCAAGGCCCATCACCACAGTGTCTGGCCCACACAACTGCTTTTTGTCACCAGCAAAACACAGGAGCTTGAAAGGGAAGAGAGCCTGGCCAAAACAACTCCTTTTGTTGTTTGGAGTTTTTTAAAATCTACAATAATTATGTGTTATTGTGTACTGTGATGTGGTTAATGTTCAGCCACGTTTTCCTTTCTCTGAGGAGGTAATAAAGTCATCTTCAATCTTGTCACCAACAAAGCAGAGGCAGACCTAACAGCTGAACATGTACCACAGAGATGCCCACTTCTTAAGTTCTGCAAACAGCAAGAACAAACGTGTGGCCAACAGCAGTCCAGTTCACACGAAACTCTGCGACGGTATGGAGGAACTGGAGAAGACAGCCACATTCATCTTGCAGACCGGACTCTCAGTGCAGCGGCGATCGAGAAGAAGAGAAATGCAAATTGGAGGATGGGGGTGATTTATGATTTAGTTAATAGTTCGGTCCATTAGGATGTGGGGTGGGGGTAATGACTGATTTAGTCAATAGTTCGGTCCATTAGGATGGGGGGTGGGGGTAATGACTGATTTAGTCAATAGTTCGGTCCATTAGGATGCGGGGTGGGGGTAATGACTGATTTAGTCAATAGTTCGGTCCATTAGGATGGGGGGTGGGGGTAATGACTGATTTAGTCAATAGTTCGGTCCATTAGGATGGGGGGTGGGGGTAATGACTGATTTAGTCAATAGTTCGGTCCATTAGGATGGGGGTGGGGGTAATGACTGATTTAGTCAATAGTTCGGTCCATTAGGATGGGGGGTGGGGGTAATGACTGATTTAGTCAATAGTTCGGTCCATTAGGATGGGGGGTGGGGGTAATGACTGATTTAGTCAATAGTTCGGTCCATTAGGATGGGGGGTGGGGGTAATGACTGATTTAGTCAATAGTTCGGTCCATTAGGATGGGGGGTGGGGGTAATGACTGATTTAGTCAATAGTTCGGTCCATTAGGATGGCAACAATGACCTGTGGACATATGCACATAGGAGTCTTTGCTGCCCCTGGCTTCCTCTGGGCCATTCCCGAAGACCCCAGTAGGTTGGAATCTACTGCAGGACTTCTCGTCTATGCTGCATAAAGAGCCATTTCCTGCACTGCCCAAACACAGCCATTTCCAGCACTGCCCAAACACAGCTATTTCCTGCACTGCCCAAACACAGCTATTTCCTGAAAGACTCCAGTGGGCTGGAAACCACTGCAGGGCTACTCACCTGCACTGCCCAAAATCAGCCATTTCCTGCGCTGCCCATACTCAGCCATTTCCTGTGTTGCCCATACTCAGCCATTTCCTGTGCTGCCCATACTCAGCCATTTCCTGTGCTGCCCAAAATCAGCCATTTCCTGTGCTGCCCATACTCAGCCATTTCCTGTGCTGCCCAAAATCAGCCATTTCCTGCGCTGCCCATACTCAGCCATTTCCTGCGCTGCCCATACTCAGCCATTTCCTGTGCTGCCCAAAATCAGCCATTTCCTGCGCTGCCCATACTCAGCCATTTC
>OY757554.1:2560135-2583906 GCA_963584105.1 Alviniconcha strummeri
TATTTGTGTGGCCAGCAATGTCCTCGAAAAGTAATACTAATAATGATAATAAAAAGTAACTGTTGTATAGCGCTATTCTCTGTAATGATAATAAAAAGTAACTGTTGTATAGCGCTATTCACTGTAATGATAATAAAAAGTAACTGTTGTATAGTGCTATTCTCTGTAATGATAATAAAAAGTAACTGTTGTATAGCGCTCTTCTCTGTTGTACACAAGCTCACTGCCCTTTACAACATTAAAGTCCAACACCAAAATTCCACAGGAAAATGATGAAACGTACGAGGATGTATCACTTTAAGGTTAAAGGTTAAACAAACAAAAGTTCATACTTCAAAACAATGTACTAGAAAAGAGCATAGCTGAGCTGTACAACAAGTAAAAAAACGGCTGAAATAAGTACAGCCATGATATTAAATAAAGAAAATCTTAAACATATATTTCAAGGACAGCAAGATGAACGGTGACAACATAAAACGAATATGTAATGAAGATGAAGATGATATAACCTTGTTTATGTTGTGTTAACGATGATGAAGTTCTTAAGTCATTACTGTTGAAGCACACACGGCAACATCAACAAATAAAGACAGACAGACAGACAGACAGACAGACAGACAGACAGACAGACAGACAGACAGACAGAGCTGAATTCTCTCTCTCTCTCCCTCTCTCTTGTTTTCTATTACTTCTTTGTCCCTTGCGGGGAAATTCGGGTCGCCTTACTGGGTAAGGCACAGCAGCACAAGAGCAGTGCTACCCATTCCTGTCAGCGTGTGCAGTATTCTCGAGTGTCCAAACAATGGTATGGCTGCCAGTGTTTCGGATTTTTAACGTGCGCGCAGATGTTGATGTATGAGATTGCACACGGGGGCTGTACGGACACCGTAAGAGTCTGCACTGAAAGTTGACTCTGGGAGAAAAATCCGTTGCCGCATCGGGGACTCGAACCCGCATCAGTATTGCGCCTGGCTTTTTTAGTCAAACTCTCTACCAGCCTAGCTATCCCCGCCCCTGAACAGGCACTGGTGGGCCTACTTAAGTTCAGGGAAACTGCACTGAAAGTGGCGTTAGGACTGTGAGAATGAACCTCAATATACTTTGACGATTGTTCGTACCCGTACAGACCTGCTTTAAGGGTTCCCCTTTGACCCCAGGTACTGTGACGTAGGGCGCTTGTACCCAAGATAAGTGACGAAGGATGTCCATTGAAAGCCATGCAGGTACATTTAGAAATAGGTATTTGACGAAGGCGTTCATGCAAATGCATTTTGGAAAATGTACTTGACGAAGGACGTCCGTGAACAGCATTGCAGGCGCATTTTGGAAATAGGTATTTTACGAAGGAGGTCCATGGACAGCCATGCAGGTGAATTCTGTAAGTAGATACTTGACGAAGGATGTCCGTGGACAGCATTGACGTCCATGCAGGCACATTTTGGAAATAAATACTTTACAAATGGTGTTAATGCAGGCACATTTTGGAAATAAATACTTTACGAATGGTGTTAATGCAGGTGCATTTTGGAAACCCGTCCTTGACAAATGGCCTCCATGCGAACGAATTCTGCAAATAGGTACTTGACGAAGGACGTCCGTGGACAACCGTGCCATTTTTGGAAATAGGTATTTGACGAAGAACGTCCATGGACAACCATCCAGGTGCATTTTAGAAATAGGTACTTGACGAATGGCGTCTATGCAGGTGCATTTTGGAAACAGGTACTTGAAGGACGTCCATGGACAACCATGCAGGTACATTTTGGAACTCCATCTCCTGTGCCCCTTTGACTTTGACGACGGACGTTCGTACACCCTAGACACTTTGACCCTTGTGGCCTGGATTTGGACAAAGCTAAATGGATTCGTAATCCCTGGTGTTATATATGTCCCACGCCGCCCCACCGATAAACTACAGCGTTTTCTTCGCCAGACCAAAGGATGAGATACGCTGGGAACGTGGTACGTCAGTGTTTATCTGCTCGTGTTTAAATAGCTCGTGGGAAAGCTATGCAGAAAATGCACATGTTCTGTAACTTTGTGCAGTTGTGAGACGTACCATGAGCAGTTTAGTTTAATCAAAGACATTAAACACAGCTTTGGTTTGGTCTATGAACTCCCCACAAAGAGTATAATGATAATATATGGAAGTTGCAGAGAGCTCTCAGCGACTGAAAGCGCTTTACAGCTCAAAGAAAGGCCAAGCATAGACTGTATAATTACTCACACAATATCAGTCGCGTAAAAATACATTAATAAACATATTTAAGCATACAAAGCATAAGGACACACACACACACACACACACACACACACACACACACACACACACACACACACACACACACACACACACACACACACACACACACACACACACACACACACACACACATCTGGGACAAAGTCAAAGTGACTATTTCAAAGTGAAGTGCTTGAGTGCAATGTAGGAAATGGACCAACTCTCGCACCCCTTTCCTCCCCGTCACTCTTGGCCCTGATTCTCTTTACCCCCCCCTCCCTCCACCTTCACCCTCCTGCCCCCCCTCCCCCTCCCCCCCCCCCCCCCCACCTCCCCTCCACCCCCACACACCTTCCAATTCCCAAGCTCTCTCCGATTCACGCCTTGGTGATCGCGCTAAGTGATATAGAAATTTCCTATGTCCGTTGCTTTTGTTGCGCTTGTAACACTTTCCCGAAGAGGCACTGATGAGGACCGAAGTCCCTGGAGGCTGAGTTGGTTAGAGGGGGAGTCTTTGACTCTGGCCGCCATTGTCACAATCAGATGGGAGTGATTTCCCTTAACGGCACTGGCGTGCAGCCAGGTCACCTTATGGTTTTGTTGTTGTTGTTGTTGTTGTTGCTTCTTTCCTGATTGTGTGAATGTGAAATCTGTGTATGCCAATATTGTGTTTGTTTTTGTAGTCATTTTGTTGTTGTTGTTGATTGTTTCTAAAATGTACGCGACCGAAGCTATTCGGCTGACAATGTGCGCTTTTATACCTCATTCTTCTTCTTCTTCTTCTAGTACCTCTAAGTGTGCAATTCGACCGATCAAATGATCGGCCGATTGGATGACTGATCGTACCAAAGTTCGTTGAATGAATGCAATTCATATAATTACGGCGCATAAAAAAGTAGTCTAAAAAACAACAAAACAATGCGCATTCAGAACGCCAGGTACACACAATTGCTTTGACAAGCTCCAGAAAGGAAACAATCTGCACAAAAATAAACCCCACGGAAACTCTCCCAGAAAACCAAGATGGAGACGAGCGGCGTGTCTGGTAACTGTTGCACAGTGTGATTGCTTCATTGCTTCATCACCGGGCGAAACAAACCGCGTGATTACTCATCAGTTAAGTTGGGTGAGTGTTGCATTACGTCCACAGAAACCATAGGCTTATTATGGACGTGAGCCCAGGACGGCCACCTCGGCTTTCACACAGCTCCTGAGCTCTAAGTTGTTACCAGCGGAAGCCTATATTATATACACACCTGTTGGTTCTGTTGGTTTCCGCACCTTCAGGTTTTAAACAATTTTTACTAATGCCAACAACCAATAACAGAATAGTTTTGGGAGCATCAAATAAGTAACCTTAAATGATCAGTCGCTCAAAATGACAAATAATATGATGTGGTGGGTAGGCTAACACTAGATTTTCAACAAGAGAGAGAGAGAGAGAGAGAGAGAGAGAGAGAGAGAGAGAGAGAGAGAGGAGAGAGAGAGAGAGAGAGAGAGAGAGAGAGAGAGAGAGAGAGAGAGAGAGAGAGAGAGAGAGAGAGACAGAGAGAGAGAGAGAGAGACAGAGAGAGAGAGAGAGAGACAGAGAGAGAGAGAGAGAGAGAGACAGACAGACAGACACACACACACACACACACACACACACACACACACACACACACACACAAACACACAGAGACACAGAGACACACACACACACACAGACACACAGACAGACACACAGACACAGAGAGAGAGAGAGAGAGAGAGAGAGAGAGAGAGAGAGAGAGAGAGAGAGAGAGAGAGAGAGAGAGAGAGAGAGACAGAGACAGAGACAGAGACAGAGACAGAGACAGAGACAGAGAGACAGAGACAGAGAGAGAGAGAGAGAGACAGAGAGACAGAGAGACAGAGAGACAAAGAGACAGAGAGACAGAGAGAGACAGAGAGACAGAGAGACAGAGACAGAGAGAATAGGGTGTGGAGGGAAATGAGAGGTAGGAAGGGGAAAGAGAAGGAGTGTGGGCATAGAGAAGAGACATAGATTCTTGGTTACGATTCGGTCGCGACTCGGATTACAACACCAAAGCAGTTTGTACGAACAATGAGTTCCGCGCCTTTTCCGTCTTCAGACCCTCTACATGAAATAACCTTCCCCACTCTTCTCCGAAAAACTCTTTCAAATCTGTACTGATAACCGCAAGACATTTCCTTTTCTGAAGCAATGGATCTACGATGTTTTTCCGCTCTGAGCTGCTATCTTCCTTCCCCCACAAGTGCCTGTTTGTAATCTAAGTTGGTTGTAAATTGTGTATATATATATAGTGTAGTCTCTTACTCGCGTACGTGTGTGTGCGCATGTGCTTGCAGTAATCTCTCCAAAGAAGTTTTCGCTGTATAATAAAATTGTTTTTGTTGTTATTATTATTATTTCTGCTGCTACTGATACTTCTGCTACCACTATGCATCGCAGACAGTGCTGTCTCTGTTTCAAAATAATGACTGCGTCAGCTCCTAAATAATACTTTACGGATCTGCTTCAAGTCTATACACCATGCCGCACCTTTCGATCTTCTTCTGGTACGAGATTCTTCAAAGTGAACAGGTAAAACGGGAAACAGCTTGGTCTTTCTGTCATACCCACAGACTGAAACTATGAACACTTCTGTCGTACCCACAGACTGAAACTATAAACACTTCTGTCGTACCCACAGTCTGAAACTATGAACACTTCTGTCGTACCCACAGACTGAAACTATGAACACTAGTACGGTGTGTTTCTGTTGTACCCACAGACTGAAACTATGAACACTAGCATGGTGTCCTTCTGTCGTACCCACAAACTGAAACTAAAGTTAAAGTTCGCTGAGAAAGATGAAGTAAGTGAACTGATTGTGATCTAAGGGTTATAAATGCACGGAAAGGGCATTTTCTGTCGTTTTGAACGGGTCGCCGAGTAAATATGAAGCTAGTGACTAATTTGTCAACCATAGCGATGGTCGTTTTGCACTATATTGAAAAACCTTGGACTTCTCCTTTAATGATGTGAAATGAGCGAGGGTTTTGCGAGGGTCTTATCAGTACTGTCTCAGTGACTGACTAGCCCGAACTGAGACTGGGACTGGAATTGATCAATCGGCGGCGGACGCAAATCAGTACTGGAGCTCGGCAAAACTGCAGACTGTTTTATTTTATTTTATTATTATCCGGAAATTAACGTTATCACGTGGCTAAAGCAATCATGGAAACCCTGCAGCCGAAACACCAGCACGGCTGACTGACAATGACGATTGTGGTTTTATTTGTGCTGGTGTAAACTGACTTTGTTGGCAGCTATAAATGACACGCCTTGTTTTATTTGAGTTGTTTGTAACAAACGTACTACTGTTTGAGCACCAACAAAAAACTGCTCGTTAGCTGACAGTTTTCTGGACCCTATGGCGTAACTAAATACGGCAGCGGTTGAAGGAAGGATGTCGTAAACCAGTGCTTGGAATTTGACCATGACCCAGACCGTAGTTCAGTCTCGAAAAGAGAGACTTGTCATTGCAAGACAGATTTAGGAATATGCTATGCCCTCTCACCGTGTATGCTGTAGAAGAGCGGGGGGGGGGGGGGGGGGGGGTAGTAGTAAAACTGATTGCCCCACGTCACGTTTCCTTTGAACTCCATCTCAAGTTGTGCAAATCTGACTGCTTCGAGACGCCATACGGCAGGTGCAACACCGGAAATATTTCAGCCAATAGGATTGCGGGCTTGAGCGCGGCTGCGGGATGAGTATTAAGCGATGACTGCCTCTTGACACACTGCGAGTGAGTAGCGGTTTGGAAACAACGCCGAATGGAAGGCTCCTGGATTTAGAGGGTACTCTCTGCCTTCCTACTGTTTATTTATTTCACGACTACAGCGTGGATTCTGGTGCTTGTGAATTGTGGTTCCCAGTGTGTGTCGCGTGGCGATTCGTTGTGTGTGGATTTAGTGATTTTCAGTGATTTGTCGTCTTGTTTTCCTTTCACTGAGTACAGCGACCATGGCCCTACCACGGAGTGTACCGGTGTGTCTTCTGTTTGTGTTTGCCTCAAACATTGCCTTCGCCTCTTCGGGTGGCAGAAGCACAGGGTTTACTTGTAACCAAGTTCGAGAGTTGTTCGAGGGAGATTTTGGATCACCCGAAGCCCTCCACTTCCACCCTCAACTAGGTAAGTCGGCGAGGCCGAGTTCTGAGTTTTTGTACTGTAACTGAACGGATAGAGCTAACTCCGTAACGCAGACGAGAGTCTAACCAGCTGGACTCAGTCTGCCCAGTCGTAGTGTTGTCGCGGTGCGGTATAAAGGTAAATGTGACTGGATTTAGTTTTCCATTGAATCAAAAACAGACAAGACTTACAACAGACAACGAACGGCTCAGCATTACACAGTTACTGAGTTAGAAACAGCTCGCGCTTTCACTTGGTTTCTTAGGCTTGAGTTTGTATGCAGCGTTAGCGGCAGTCTCACCTGAACAGACGTCGAGGTCACACTGTGAAGTAGCGGCCTGCACACTGCCTACTTGAGGTTATCTGATAAGTAGCCTACGGACTGGTTGAGCGGTGGTAAAGCTGTTCTTGCAAGGTTAAAAAGACAAATGTTGACGCTGTTTTATGACTCTGGGAAGACAAATTATGTGAAATGCTTATAAATACAAGCTATAGTATTAAATCATAATGTGAAACAAGAAGAGAAAAAATTAAAGAAGACAAAAGTCAAAAGTGTGTACTATGTATTTTCTTTAACTGGCATCCATGCTTTCATGTACCTACCCAGATCTCCAACCCTGCAGATGAACACACTCGCAGTCAATGAGTCAGGTGCAATAATTATTTTATTTCTTTAATATGGTTAATGGTAGTTTGTCCTTCAGCCAGTAGTATACTGCTGACCAGCTGCATGTGGATCTGCTAATAATCTGTGTCATGTGAATCACTCTGGAATCAGTTCGTGAGATATTTTTAAGCACAGACACACCCAGAATTTTGCAAGTTTGGGAAACACAGAGCAGTCAGATTCACAGTCACAGTGAAAAGTCTTTCCGTCATGAACATGCCATGTGTGTACATGATACATGTACTCTGCCACAACTAATAGCAATATTACCCAGTTTTTGTTACAGTTTTGTTGTTGTTGTTGTTGTTGTGTGTGTGTGTGTGTGTGTGTGTGTGTGTGTGTACAGTTCCATGTCATGTGTACTGTATATTATTATATATAATTTATAAATGGTTTGGATTTATTGTGTTTCTTTTTTTTGCATGATATAATACTTTCTGTAAATTGCATCATCAGTAGGACTGTTTGACATGTGTAGAGAATGTTGTGTTGAGGTTAATATGTATCATGTGAGCTCTCAGTCTCAGGGTGTTGGTGTGCACATGATAAAATGCACATTATTATTATTATGTCATGACAGATGTGATGTGGTGACATACGTTTTATCATCCCTATCCCCACATTAGTGAGCACTAGCAATAATACTGTTCGGTGTAATTTGACCCTCCCTGGACCCCCCCCCCCCCAACTACACACACATACTTTGAGTGTTGAGTGCTTTCACTCCCAGTTTTGGGATCACTTGGACAGAAAAATGCACTAAAGAGTTGATCCACTGTCAGAAACTGTCATCTGTGTCTTTCAGAAACCATACTTAAAACATCTGTAACATTAGTAATACTATCAAAGAACCCAAACACTTTAACCAGTAAAAAAAAAAGAAGAGTCTTACTCCTTGATTCTCATAAATGTTTGTGAGTACTGCTACAGTGCTAGAATTAACTATCATTGCCATTGGATACATTTGGTCATTTGTGAGCACTGTTACATGATGATGTTCTTTTTTTGGTTAATCTGTTTCTCTTTGACATGGTGATAGTGAATACTTTGATGACAATAGCTACTCAATACACTGAGTCAGTGAATGAATAATGAATAAATAATACATCAGGTATGCATAATAAATCTTCCTTAATTATTAATATAATATGAGACCACAGGCTGAGAAACTAGTTTTTTTTATATGATGTAATTTGTGAACATGACAAACTGTTATTTGTCATAAATAAAACACGTCACAGACCCTTTCTCTCATTCAGATTTAAATAATAATAGATTATTCAAGACCACTGTCTTGAACTCTTGCTTGCCTGATGACCAGATTCTGATTTTTCAGAGCTCTAGGATTGTTCTGGGCTAGTATGTATACATTATAAGACTGAGCATTGAGGTAGATCTGTGAACTGACACAGTGACAGTGACAGTGAGGGTGACTGGCATGTTTTCAGATTGTGTCTGTACAGAGATGACATGATCTTTATTGACAGCACTTATCAACACAGTAATTAGTACTCTCTCTCTCTTTAACTCTCTTTCCCTACCCCCTCTCTCTCTTTACCTTGTTTATCAGTTCCCTAATACAATAGTGGTTTGTACCCCACATGCAGAAATTATAGTCAGTAAGCCGTACATTTCTTTGATTCTCCGTGAGGTTGAAAACATATTTTAAAAAGTGCAATTAAACTGGTTGTAAAGAGGCTCTCTGTCTTCTTCTTCCACTTACATTCACAGTCTACAGGCAGACCAGTTCTAGTATTTTACGACTCTCTCTCTCCCCGCTTTTCTCTCCACAGATTAACAGAGAGAGAGAGAGAGAGAGAGAGAGAGAGAGAGAGAGAGAGAGAGAGAGAGCAGCCCCAAAACAACTGTAAACAACAAACAAACAAAAACGGCCCCTTTAACACTAAAATAAAAGTGCGATAACAAAGGGGTAGTTTGAAGCTAGAAGCCCAGCATGGATGTCGCCCACCATCCCTCCTTCACTCGGAACTCCTTGCATTCCTCCCCACGCAACTCATTCCGCTTGCGAGGAGGCGTGAGTGACTGGAGCGAGGGACGGTCGCGAGGCCTCTCACAGCACGCCTCGTCAAAGCTCGGCGGAGTTGTCCCATTGCAGCAAGGCTGTACAGACCGGGCGCTGCGCTGCGTCGGCGAACATAGGCAGTCGGCAACATGTATACTCTCATAGTTCAGGAGCTGTGTGAGAGTCGAAGTGGACGTCCTGGGCTGTCCGTCCTAACGAGCCTTCTGGTTTCCGTGGACGTAAAGATTTATTGAACCGTGCTTCGGCATTGGTCACAACTTGTCCCTAATATGTCAGCTGACATCTGAGGACATTAAGCATCAACTCATCATCATGTATACTCTCTTTCTCTCAACCTTACAAACAAAGTCTTAGAATTATCTTCTTCTCAGTCAAATCCTTGAGTAGGGAAGAAAAATCCAGACTTAATTTGCAGCGGGGGGACCTTCCATCGCTTGCTGTTTTACCAGATCTGTGGAACTTTACAACTTTGGTAGCTATTGATTCTGATAGTGCCGATTCCACCCGGACAATCTGATTGAGGTTTTGCGTCGAGTTTTCCCATGCCCTTCGTGGTGTGCTAAAAACATTTAAACATTTGGTGAAAGATTTTTTCTTTTTTACCCCGCCACTTTACGCTGACCCATCTGTTTGGAACAGTTTGCATTAATTTAATTTATACCCCATCACTCTGATTCTTCTTCCTCTCTCAAGGCCGCTTGTTCACTAATTATCAGAATCAGATAAAAAAAAATCCCAGTACAAGTTTACAAGGAAATTTATCTTACGGTGCACAGTAGGAAATACAAATTTACAAATTGTCTGTTTCACAGCCATGTATGTCTCTCCGTGTGTGTGTGTTGTTAGTGTAAAGCGCCCTGCGCTCCCACCTTGTGTGGCAGATGGGCACAGTATGTAGAATCCCTTCAGTATTATAATTACTATCAAGTTGCTAAAGGCTGACCTGCACTAGAGAACCCCACTGTAACAGTATGCCGCTTGTAAGTTACGCGGATGCTCGGAAAGAGCTCAGATGGAGTGCACACTAAGAGCCAACATCAAGTGGCCAGAAAGAGCTTTGAACGCAAGCCGCACGGAAAAGCGGTTTTTGTTCAGCTTCCCCCCATCTCGCCCACCCGGCTTTGTCCCCGTCTCGCATGCCATAGTCGTTGTTTCGGTTGACACGTAGTACACGCCAAAGGCATAGCGTTTCCGCTGTGAAACCATTGTTAAGATCGGGTGAATCGAGAAGAGATTAGACGTGAAACGCCCACCGTCGTTTCGCAGGCCAGTACTGGGCGAGGGACGGCCCCGTTCCATTGCAGTTTAAATACAGCCCCCGTATTCCGTTCGATTGTAAGTGGCGAGTGACTCACAAGACTTAAGCCCCGCGGCTAGTGAGCTCGATTTGACTTATAAAGACGTTTCAATGCTGAGTAAGGCCATTCTGGGGGCTGGACTTAATTCAGTCAATTAGCGAGGCAGCGCGTGGTGAAGGACGAGGTGTTCACCCTTATTCCTAGCCCTGGTTTACGACATGTGCCCAAAAGCGAGGCTTGTGATGTTGGTGTTCACCCACTCTCATCACAGTGTCAGACCCCACCGTCTGAATCACCCTGTCCGTGTAGCACGTGAACTCAATTTCAATTCAGATGGTTTTCAATTAACTGCAGTTACTGACACGGCCGCACAAGCTGTAGCCAGTGGGGCCCTCGTCCAGTCGATTTCTGTGCTGATTTCCGACCGAGGGTAATCCATTCTGGTATTAGAGCAGCAATAATTGAATTATTTCCCGCAGCCAAGTTGTAGCGCAAGCTTAAAGGGCTCCTTTCGCCAGCTGTGTTGTATTGACTGTCAATCATTGACGTGTATAGGGAGCCGAGAAAGGGCAGTGACGTCAACGTCGAACGCGTTGAAAGCGTAAGTTGTTGAAGTTGAACTAAAAAGATCAGGTATTCAGTATTTTGCTCAAGTACGACACACAGACAGTGTCAGCCTAGGCGTCTCTACTTCTGCCAGTATTAGAGAAGTAATGGTATGGGATAATGATGTTTATAATCAACATGACCTGGTCATTTTTGGTGCGTCTCGTGAGACTGTCTAGACGCAGGTTCAGCGCGTTCTTTTCAGCTCTAGTGCGTAAGGGACGCGCGTGTATTTGTGCGACATTGGGAGCTCTGTTAACATGCAGTCATTTATTTTATTGACAGCTGTGAAAGTGTAAATGAGTTCCCTGGCTTAATAATCTATGATTAGCAATTGTAATTGTGGATCAAGTTATTAAGTGAAAGACATCAAGAGTTCCTTAGATTATGGACGAAAACTTATCTTGCCTCGAAGTTATTTTTACGGTCAGCCCCAAATCAAGAATCAAATAAAACGTTTACTGTGCGTGTGTTATCCATCATTCATAGCTGCCCCTTGTCTGTGTTAGTGGGTTGATTAGATTTGTTTATTTTAGTTTTTACAAGGCAAAATGTTATAGTTTATCAACCTTTTTTGAGTCTTTAAACAAGGGAGTTAAATCAGCGCTTGAAATACGTAACTTTTTCTTTTTGAGTCCTCTTCAGTCTGTAGCGGAAAGGTCTGGCAGTTTTAAACTGTGTGTCAGTCTTCCGTTTCCTGCTGTAGAAATTTAGCAAGTCATGGCATAGTACTTAGCAAGTGCTGATGATGATGTAGATCTGCTTCATGTCCTCGGATGCCGGTTGACACATTAGGGACAAACTGTGACCAAGCATGGTTCAATGTTGCTTTACGTCCACAGAAACCGTAAGGCTCATAGGACGGAGAGCCCAGGACGGCCACCTTGACTTTCAGTTTCACACAGCTCCTGAACTCTGACTTAGCAAGTGATTGAGTATCGCAACTTACAGTATACAGGCAGCTGTGTTTGTGCGTAGTCGTGTACAAACAATGCCGTCGTGTGTGTTGCACTGTACAGTACTGTATTGTGTTATGGTTGTCAGCTTGTACTGTCTGTGTACTGGGACTGGACGCTTCGGTTACTGACAGTTGTCAGTTATGAAACATCAAACCAGCTATTTCTTGACAGCATAGTCTGGGTTCACAGACCATATTATTTACATTACATCGATGACAGTCGTCAGTTATGAAACATCAAACCAGCTATTTCTTGACAGTATAGTCTGGGTTCACAGACCATAGTAATTACATTACATCGATGCAGGTGGTGTGGACTAGTGTTTTTTGGTACTAATAACTACTGTTAGTGCATTAGGTACTATCATTTGTGTTGCTGATGATTTAAAGTACACCATGTCATGGCGTGTTTATCGTTGTTTTCTGATAACTTTAGTCTGTGGTGATGTTCATTTTTTTCTTCTCTGTTTTCTTTGCCTTGGTGACGTTGCTTCCATTTTCGAAGTCTTAGGTTCTTGGGTAGAAGTTAGCCTTGCAAAGTTCCTACAACCTGGTGGATAGACCGCCTTTCTGCCCCCCCCCCCCCTTCCCCCCAACTCTCTCTTATTCCTTCGCTCTCTGTCTCTCGTTCTTTCCCTCTCTGTCTCTCCCCTCTCCCTCTCTCTCTGTCTTTGCCTCCCCTCTCCCTCCCCCCTCTTTGTCTCTTCCCATCTACCCCCTCTCTTTCCCCGCCCTCTCTATCTCTCATCCTCTCTCCTTCCCTCCCTCTGTTTCTCTCTCTGTCTCTGTCTCTCTGCCCCCTCCCCCACACTCCCTCTCTCTTCTTCCTTCGCTCTCTGTCTCTCGCTCCTTCTCTCTCTGTCTCTGTCCCTCTCCCTCTCTGTGTGTCTTTTCCTCCCCTCCCCTCTCCCTCCCCTCTCTTTGTCTCTCTTCTCCTCTCCCACCCTCCCTCTCTGTTTCTCTCGTCCTCTTTCGTTCCCTCCCTCTCTCTCTCCCTCTCTCTCCCTCCATCCGCCTACCCCCCCCTTCTCTCTCCCTCTTCACCAGTCTACCCCCCCCCCTTTCTCTCCCCCGTTCACTTTCGTTTAGTGCTTGTTCGTTCCTTTTTGCCGCTTTTCCACCTGTCTGTGTACAGACGGAGTGAGACAGGTCGGGAGTTCTGTTTTGATTGGCATAGCTCTCGTATTGCCCTCCGTTTGTTGTTCCCCGTGTGTTTTTAATTGAAGAATTCCCCGGATTTCCACTGGTTTGGGGCACTTCTTTGTTCAAAGCTCCCTTTACTTAGCCTTTAGGAGCAACAGAATTTTCACTTACTTTCTGTTGTTGTGGTGGTGGTCGATGGAATGGGCTGACGTTTATAAATCAACTGCTTAGACTGGAATGATGACTCGCAAGTGTTAATTCCTCCTTGTTGTAAGTAACTTGGTGTTTTAGGCCCAGTCAACCAGTGCGGTTATGTAAATATCAGGGCGATCTTTGTTGTAGCTTTGGGTGAAAGATGCGAAAGGTTAAAAAGGAGCGTTTGTTTTGATTGGACAGTGCAAAACGTGCCCAAGATTTCAGTGAAAACGCCTTCTTTAAACATCGAACAGACAAATAGCACACTAACAGTACTTGAATAAACGATGATGGGAATGACATTTTTTCAACTTAGCTGGGGAAATTTCTGGGGAGAAGTTCCGCCCCATTTATACCTAAAATTAGGTCCGGCGACGTACCATATATATATATATCGAGTTCAAGATCAAGTTCAGTTCAAAATAGTATTGATGCGCTGGGAAAAGCCCATCTATTCGCTCCACCCCTCCTCTCAAAAGTTTCTCCAAGTTTTGGGGACAATGCAAGCACGAAGCTGACGTGTACATGAAATGGGCGTGTCAGTGACCTGATAGACACCCCCCCGCCTTCCTCCTCCCACAACAGTGTTGTGTTATCCAGCTCCTTTCCCCCGCTTTCTCTCGTATTATTCTTTTTCTAAACAGACAAAACCAAGACGCATGTCTGTAGTCGTGTTGTACGTTGTACTGCTTCTATGTGGTTTACGAGTCTGTAAGCGGGATTGAAGGAACGTCAGATCTAGGAGCTGTGTGAAAGTCGAGGTGGCTGCCCTGAGCCCCCCCGTCTCTAATAGTCTTTATGGTCTCTGTGGAAGTAAAGCAACATTGAAATTGAACTCGCCCACACTCACAGGAACTGTGTGGCACGCACGCACGCACACACACACACACACACACACACACACACGCACGCACGCACGCACGCACGCACGCCAACACACACACACGCACGCTAACACACACACACACACACACACACACACACACACACACACACACACACACACACGCACGCACGCACGCTAACACACACACACACACACACACACACACACGCGCGCTAACACACACACACACGCACGCACGCTAACACACACACACACACACACACACACACACACACACACATACAGGTAGCTCTAGCCACACAGATACGCTCTCTCACAGTCGTACGTTGTTGGTATTGCGTTGTTCCTGAGAACCGGTCAAACAAAACAACAGCAGGCACGTCCGACCGATTGCTGTTCACCCCTCCCATTCCGATTCGAACCAGTAAAATGCCGGAAATTACCGGTTACCGCGAACCCTGGTACTATGCTATACTGCCAAGTAATGTGTAGTGAATCAGAAGCAGTCGAGCACGCGCATTGAACCGGGCACCCAGCCAGAGAGAGAGAGAGAGAGAGAGAGAGAGAGAGAGAGAGAGAGAGAGAGAGAGAGAGAGAGAGAGAGAGAGAGAGCACGTAGTCTAGACGAACCTAGTTTTCAGTCTACAGACACAAAGACAGATGGATTTGGCAACCAGTCGCTTTGATATTTAACCGTCCTGGTTGACTGGGCGTATAAAACGGCACCAAATTCACATACAATGGCACCCAGTTAGTTACACGTAGAACTGCCACTACCGACGTTCGTGCTGATGTGTGCCTGTGCGGTTGACGGGACGTTAAAAATAAAACCCAGACAGGGTTCAGACACATAAAAGGTTCAAAAGAACGCTTATTTATTTTGTTAGCCGGTTTGGCCTAGCGGTAAGGCGTTAGGCTGGTAAGCAGAGGGACCTCGGTTCGAATCTGCTTCGGCTCTCCTTTCACTTCAAAAGTTGTGGTCTGTGGACACTGTCTTGTGACTTTTCCCCTTACAAGTATTAAAATGGCTCTCATCTTAATGCAGAAGTCATTCTGGTGGTAACAGTGTAGCGATAGGTATATAATCTCTCTCTCTCCCCCCCCCCTCCCCACCTCCATACCCCCCCTCCCTGTCCCTAATAAGCCTTATGGTTTCTGTGGACGTTAAGCACCATGTTTAGTTACTTTATGTATTTATTATGACAGGCACACAATCTGCAAATTTTGGTTAAAATTTAGACAGATAGAGGCACACGATACAGACATGTGTATAATAAAGGCACCTGTTAGTTACAGTACTGACACTACAGAGAGACAGAGGCACACGTTAGTTGCACGATACGGACATGTGTGTGTATAATAAAGGCTCCTGTTAGTTACGGTACTGACACTACAGACAGACAGAGGCACACGTTAGTTGCACGATACAGACATGTGTGTGTATAATAAAGGCACCTGTTAGTTACGGTACTGACACCACAGACAAACAGAGGCATCTGTGTGGGAAACGTGCACGGTCCTCTGGCCGTAATTGTTTTTATGCTTGCAAGCTGACACTGGTAAGTGAAGGTGCGGACACTGGGGAGTCGGTGCAAGTTCCCGAAATGGGACGAATAAAGTATTCTGCATTTTGGACAGACAAAGGTACAGACAAACTTGACAGCAGAACTAGTCTCGGGCAGACACAGACGGACTTGAGACCTTGTCACAGAGAGACACAGGCATCTGTATAGGAGCTTAACACCTAGTCACATAAAAGTTTACAGGCACTGACGAAGTCGTCATTAGTCACAATCAGACGGAAATGAACTTGACATCAAGTCACACACAGACCTGTACAGACGAACCAGACACCTGGTCACAGACGGGCACAGACCAAACGTGACGACTTAGTTACAGACAGAGGCGCATGCAAACTTAACAGACACAGGAACAGATGAGTCTGACATCAAGTCACTGACAGACGCAGGAACAGACGAATTTGACATCAAGACACAGACAGACACAGGTACAGACGAGCCTGACACCTACACACAGACAGACACAGGCACAGACCAAACGTGACACCTAACCACAGACAGACAAGAACGAACCGAACACCTACACACAGACAGACACAGGTACAGACGAACCGAACACCTAGTCAAGACAGACACAGGCACAGACGAACCGAACACCTAGTCACAGACAGGTACAGACGAACCGAACACCTAGTCAAGACAGACACAGGTACAGACGAACCGAACACCTAGTCACAGACAGACACAGGCACAGACCGAATGTGACACCTGATTAGAGACAGAGACAGACTGTACAGACGAACCGAACACCTAGTCAGACAGACACAGGTACAGACGAACCGAACACCTAGTCAAAGACAGACACAGGTACAGACGAACCGAACACCTAGTTAAATACAGACACAGGTACAGACGAACCGAACACCTAGTCGCAGACAGACACAGGTACAGACGAACCGATCACCTACTCACAGACAGACACAGGTACAGTCAAACCGATCACCTAGTCACAGACAGACACAGGTACAGACGAACCGAACACCTACTCAAGACAGACATAGGCACAGACGAACCTAACACCTAGTCAGACAGACACAGGCACAGACGAACCTAACACGTACAGAGAAGCACAGACGAACCAAACACCTAGTCACAGACACAGGTACAGACGAACCAAACACCTAGTCACAGACAGACACAGGTACAGACGAACCTAACACCTAGTCACAGACACGGGTATAGACGAGCCGAACACCTAGTCACAGACAGACATAGGCACAGACGAACCGAACACCTAGTCACAGACAGACAGACAGACAGACTCAAGCGGAACTTGGCACCTATCACGTCCCCCCGCACGCGTGGACACAACACAGCGAAAAGCTTACACACAGTGTGAGTGACGGCATCACAAGCCACCTTTTGTCACGACCCTGTCATACCCGCGGCAGCTAGGCAAACATTATACAAAAATTGAGCGCACATTACAAATGCCATGTGTTCCATCAACGCTCGCCGGTTGACCCCGTTTTGAGGTCAGTTGGCTGGCGAGACAACAGTATCAGTTTGGGGGGCAACCCTGCGCTCGCGCTCACAGTCTGAATTCCGGCGACACGTGCATCGCACATGCAATAATACGGAGAGTAGTGGCTTGTCACTTACATGGGGCGAGTCCTGTGTGTGTGTGTGTGTGTGTGTGTGTGTGTGTGTGTGTGTGTGTGTGTGTGTGTGTGTGTGTGTGATAGTCCGTAGAAATGGTGTTAGTGTTGAGGTAGTACGCGCCGACGGCTTCCCAGCTCCGCCGTTGGTTTGTGGCCAAATTTGTGGCGGTGGGCGGACATTTTTTCACGCAGTGACAGGGTGAACTGCTGAGCACACACCGAGTTTGCAATTTGTCGGCTGAACGTCATATATCATGTTCTGCTCTGTTGACAAATGAATGCAGAATTTTCTCTCTCACTCCTCTGCCACCTCCCGCCCCCCTTTTATTATGATTACTATAGTTAATACTGATATAGTTTATATATTTTGTGCGACGAGAGAGAGAGAGAGAGAGAGAGAGAGAGAGAGAGAGAGAGAGAGAGAGAGAGAGAGAGTGCTTTTTTTCTTTTTCTTTTTAACTCTCTCTCTCTCTTTCTCACTCTCTAACAAAGGTAAATTTATATAATATCCAGTTACTGATTACTGCTTTATCTTCCTACCGCCTCCTCCCTCTCTTTTAGTTTCATCCCCTCTCTCTTCCCTCCCTACCCCCCCCCCCCCCACCTCTCTCCCTCTCTCTGCGCCTTTTTTTCTATACATAGATAATAAAATGTATGCTAATAAAAACAAGAACTGTGTTTTTATCACGCTTGGTAATTACAGCTTGCAAAACACACCTTACGTGATTTTACTCTCTCTCTGTGATATAAACGCACTGGTTGACTGGGCGTAAACATCAATTTACTCTCTCTCTCTTTCAGTCTCTCCCCCTCTGTCGCTCTCAGTATCAGTCTCTTGCCCCCCCCCCCCCAGCCCCCCCTTCCCCCATCCTCTTCCTCCTTCCCCTCCCTTCTCGCAGTCCCTCTGCAGCCGACTGGAGCGTCTAGACCAAGGCCCGTAAAGCCTTGAAGCTTGCTACAGGAAACCTTGAAACCTGCCACAGAAAGAGTTATTTTTCAGCCAGCGTTGAAAAAAGCAGATTAACTCTTTGGAGCCTGCTTCCTCTCACCCGGCTCTCCACGCTGTCAGGGGAGATAGCCCCGTCCTCTTTTCAGCGTGGAAGTCGCGAAGTGGAAAGCCGAAAGCATTTTGAAGTCTGTTGCGCTTGCTACACAGTTGTCTTCCTCGGCCTCTTGGAGCTGATGCACGTAGGTATTCTGTGCAGGTAAACTACTTCACGAAGTCAGGGGGCGGTCTACTTTTCGTTAGAGTAGGGGGAGGGAGAGGAGGGGGAAGAGAGGGATGGGGGGTGGGGGTATTAGAAAGGTAGTGGGGGCCTCGTGAAAACGTGTTCCTGCCGTCTCCCGCCCCGAAAATTACGTTGAAGAAAAGGATGTCTCGCGAAGCCTAAGGGAGCACGGGTATTTTATGAGTGTTAGACTGTGTCTGCTTTAATGGGAACAAACTTACACAGCCTTCGCTCTCTCTCTCTCTGTGCCTCTGTCTCGGTCTCTTTCTCTCTTTGTGTGCGTGCGTGTGTGTGTGTGTGGGCGTGCGTGCTTGTGTGTGTGTGTGTGTGTGTGTGTGTGTGTGTGTGTGTGTGTGTGTGTGTGAATGAACAAGAGGGAATTCGCGGCCATTTAAGACTGAAGTCGGTGAGCAGAGTGTATAATTGTATTGAAATTAGACTGCCTGTCTTGCAGTCAGTAAACCAGTCGAAGCAAGACCATTCTGATAGAATGACTGCCAGCGTTCTTAAGAAAAATCAATAAAAAACGAGATCCCAGGAGCTGGGGGAAGAGTGAGAATATACCTGTATTAATATACATTTACGCTACACTTCTATCGCCAGAACAACTCGGGACTGCATTAAGATGGGCAGCGGTGATAGCCATTTTAATGTTTCGTTCATTATGGTGGACAAATTCTCTAGATGGTGTCCACAGATCACAACTTTTAAAAAGAGAGGAGAGCCAAAGCGGAATCGAACCTCGCGAGGTCCTTCTGCTTACCAGCTAACGTGTGTTTTTTTACCCGCCAGGCCAAGGCGGCTCCCAACAGGTGAAAATAGAAATGAGGGTGCCTACTTTATAGCGATTCCTCGTACACGTGTGTGCCGTGCACAGGCATAGAGTTAATGTGTGCCGTGCCATACGTGTATTGATCATTCAGCGTGAGACTGTTTAAGTGTTTCATTAATTCTGCTTCACGGTAGCATTGGGCTGGACGCGTCAGCGACGTAGAAATGAAGTGCTTGTCCACGTCATGATTCATGTCTCCCGTTGAGACCCCCCCCCCCCTTCCCCCACTCCCACCCCTGAAGAGAGAGAGAGAGAGAGAGAGAGAGAGAGAGAGAGAGAGAGAGAGAGAGAGAGAGAGAGAGATCTTGTATGCTACAGCTTGGTGGACGCAATAAACCGTAGCATGTCATGGCACTATAGATTGAAATAAATACTGTAGATCCATAAACCGTAGACCCCCCCCCCCAACACACACCAAGAAAGCATGCTAATTAGCAAGGTGGTGTCGTGGTCGTGGTGCTTTTGTTGCTGGCTTTGCTATCCCCCGCCCCAACAAACACACACGGCCGCTCACAGAACCACCACAACAACATGCGACTCGAATCCTTCAAGGAAACGGTCATAATTCGGGCAGATGTGTTTTTATAACTAATTATAATACCCAGAGTCTTCATCTTCGTCTGTTTATGGTAGCTGGTGCTCGATTCAGTCTAATTATAATATACCGAAAATCTTTCGTCTTCGTCTGTTGATGGTACGTGGTGCTCGATTCAGTCTAATTATCTATCGAAGATATTTCGTCTTCATCTGTTTATGGTAGCTAGTGCTCCATTCAGTCTAATTATCATACCGAAAATCTTTCGTCTTCGTTTATTTATGGTACCTGGTGCTTGATTCGGTCTAATTATTATACATAAGACCTTTCTTGTTCCTCAGTTTACTGTAACTAGTGTTCGCAGGAGTATTTGCAAGTACCCAAAGGGGTAAGCTGTTGCACTCACGTAGTGCAGAAATTCTTTGATCTGAGATATTATTATTATTCTGTTTACGGTACCTTAGTGGTGGTATTCGCTGATCAGTCCTCGTCCGAGTTGACGGGACGTTAAAGTCCAAGAACCAGCTAACTCTTACTGGCTTTGGAACGGCCCGTCTTGGCCGTTTCGCACGCAACGTTTGACTGCCTAGGCCGCAGTCGAGGTGGAGAGTAAGAAAACGGTTTCAAGATGTGCGAGGCCTTGCGAGGGCAAATAGAGGCGGCGGCAGAGGGAAACCTGGCCTGTGTTGAGATGATGTTGACACAAGCTTACAGGAATGTGCTTGTCGGCCGCTGCGAGGAGGAGAGATGGAGGAAAACCTCTGTCTCCCCACAGTGCAGAACTGTACTCAGTGGATGGATGGGGCTTTCGAAACTGATCTCGGTGAGAAGTTTGAAAGTGTGTGTGGGGACGTGTGTGGGACTTGTTGAATGTTCTTGCGAGTGGTGGTAGTAATGTGTATAAAATGTGTGTGTGTGTGTGTGTGTGTGTGTGTGTGTGTGTGTGTGTGTGTGTGTGTGTGTGTGTGTGTGTGTTGTGTGTGTGTAGAAAACACCGCCAAGACTTACCGAGTGGCTCATTTCTTTCGCAACAGTTTAACATCTAGCAAAAGCTTTCATCCCGTCTTTTTTCCCCATTCCCCCTTAAGCGTGTAATCCGCCAGAGAAGATTGCTTAATTTCCCATGAGACCCAAGACACACTGTCTTCCTAAGGTCTTTGATTCCCGTATTCCCCGACTGGAACTGGTTTTCTCCCTACCTTCTTCTCCACTCAGTTTACCCCCCCCCCCCCCCCCCCCCCCCCCCCCCCCCCCCCCCCCCCCCCCCCCTACACACACACACACCTCTCTTCCCCTTCACTCTCACCGGCTCCTCCACCTCTATTCCCTGCGCACAGAAGCAGCAGCAGCAGCGTGGAAAACAACATGCATCGTGTGCATTCGTGGTGACGAAAAGCCCAGCCTCGTCAGACTAGGATCAATGGCGTTACGTGAGGAGTTGGATAACAATCAGCGGTCGCGTTGTGCCTATCAAACGGCCAGTACCGACGTCGCTACGTTGCCAAGTGCTGCCAGCGAGTAGTCCCAGTGGGTGAAGTCATCGATCAGAGATGGCTAGCTAGCTGACCCGTTGTCATCAAAAGAGGATCATTGGAGAATGTGGAGTTAGTTGGTTGGATGACCTTGATGAATCACTTAGTGCCGTAGGCTGATTATCGTTTTCACGCACGTGCGCACACACCGAGACACGCGAATACGCATGCACGCACACGCACACACACGCACGCACGCACGCACGCACGCACGCACGCACGCACGCACGCAGGCACGCACGCACACACACACACACACACACACACACACACACACACACACACACACACACATGCACACACACACACACTCTCTCTCGCTCGCCCTCTCTCTCGCTCTCTCTCTCTCTCTCTCTCTCTCTCTCTCTCTCTCTCTCTCTCTCACACACACACACACACACGCACGCACTCTCCCTCCCTCACACACACACACACACACACACACACACACACACACACACACACACACACACACACACACACACACACACACACATCGATTTGAAAAAGAACTTCACTAATCAATGGTTTTAAAAGTAATTCGAATTTGTCAATGACCTTAAACTTGCCATTTAGAAGAAAGGGGGAAAAGCAGAAGAAGAAAAGGGTAACCCGCTGAATTTAACTTGTTATCTAACATTTGAGTTGCAACACGCTTAAGACGCACAGACCAACAACAAACGACAACACCAACAACAAATAGAACCTTTCTCAAGGCTGCTTGAGAGCGATGAAGTACAAGACCCTTTCCCTCCAATACCTGGACTTCCGCTGGACATAGTTATCGGACGGTGACCGATCGGAGGACCAATGATAGACGACGGTGGAGTGGACTGGTAGACGACAAGAACTACCAATGATAGACGACGGTGGTCTGATGATAGACGACGATGGTCTGGTAGACGACAAGAACTACCAATGATAGACGACGGTGGACTGGTAGACGACAGGAACTACCGATGATAGACGACAGTGGACTGGTAGACGACAAGAACTACCAATGGCTGACAACGGTGGAACGAAAGAAGACATGAACTGCCAATGATAGACTGACGACATTCGAATGGTGGACGAGAACTACCACTGTTAGATTACGGTGGAACTGGTAGACAACAAGAACTACCAATGATAGACGACGGTGGACTGGTAGACGAAAATACATACCAATGGCAGACGACGGTGGCATGGTAGACTACAAGAACTACCAACGATAGAAGACTTTGGAATGGTAGACAAGAACTACCAATGATAGACTAATACCAATCCAGCGGTAGACGACAAGGACTACAAGCGATAGACGAAGTCTTCTCCGTTGCAGGTGAAGGAGCATACGTCAGACCGCCCGCGTGGATAACAATAAAAAACATTAATAAATTTATATTTAAAAAAAATAAACAATCGAAATCCTTGCTCTAAATCGGGATACCACTCCATTCTTGTCAGAATCTTGGCGCAGCGTTGCAGCTTTACGTGAGCGATATCCGAGATGAACGAAAGAAAACTTGGTAAGTTCATTTCCTCAGACTGGTTACAAGGGCCAACTTTTCTTCAGACAGAGCTCTTCGGAGGTCTCCCCACAGCACAGAAATGCCCAATCACAAACAGACTGTTTGTGTTTTTGTTTTTTGTTTTTTTTCTTTCTCCCTGACAGTTATTTCACACATAGGTTTAAACGCGCTTGGCATAGACGCAGTTTCAGAAGAGTTCTTGCGCCTACGGTTTCTTTTGGACTCTTACCAAAAGATGGTCTCGTCTTTACACAGACTCGAGTGCCAGTCTGTGCACGCGTGTGAGCGTCTGTTTAGCTTTTAGCACCTGAAGAGAGTGTCTTGACTGACTGAATTGCCCCCCAAAACAGAAGGACGCATGCTCCAGCTCTGTCCTCTGAAGGACCTTGCTGTGCCCTCTGCTGGAAGGACCTTGCTCTGTCCTCTGCAGATCCTTGCTCTGTCATCTGCAGGACCTTGCTCTGTCCTCTGCAGGACCTTGCCCTTCCTCTGCAGGACCTTGCTCTGTCCACTGCAGGACCTTGCTCTGCAGGACCTAGGTCTGTCCTCACCAGGACCATGGTCTGCCCTCTGCAGGACCTTGCTCTGCAGGACCTTGCTCTGCGCTCTGCAGGACCTTGCTCTGTCATCTGCAGGACCTTGCTCTGTCCTCTGCAGGACCTTGCCCTTCCTCTGCAGGACCTTGCTCTGTCCACTGCAGGACCTTGCTCTGCAGGACCTAGGTCTGTCCTCACCAGGACCTAGGTCTGTCCTCACCAGGACCTTGGTCTGTTCTC
>OY757554.1:2584106-2616606 GCA_963584105.1 Alviniconcha strummeri
GCTGCTGCTGCTTGGAGCTGCGGAAGGACAATTTTCGCAAAAAGCCTGGAAACGAAAGGAAGCATGGGGACAGGACGATCGTTTCTCGTCGTTCGGGTCATTTTATTTTCCTAGGAAGGGACGAACAATGGCTGTGGGAAAGGAACCAGTGCAGAAGGATGTGTTGGCGATGTTGCAATGGTTGTAGGGAAGCGGGGGGGGGGGGGGGGACAATGCGGAAAGGTGTGTTGACGAAGTTGCAATAGTTGTGTGTGTGTAGGGGGGGGGGGGGGGGAACAATACGAAAAGATGTGTGTTGACGATG
This sequence comes from Alviniconcha strummeri, assembly GCA_963584105.1. Lineage (NCBI taxonomy): Eukaryota > Metazoa > Mollusca > Gastropoda > Provannidae > Alviniconcha > Alviniconcha strummeri. The sequence continues at coordinate 2,584,411 of OY757554.1, forward strand.
TTGCAATGGTTGTGGGAAAGGAATCAGTTATGGAAGTCAGTCACTGAAGAAAGATGCAGGAAGGGGTCGAGTTCACATGATATGAAAGACACTGATTTCAGAGTATTTGTTACTTTTGTTTGAGAGGCAAGATGAAAGCAGGAGAGTGGTGTTCCGGGGAAAGGTGAGTCAGGAGGGCAGCGCTGGAGAGTTGTCCTGTCAAGCCTGTCACAGATATTTGGAATCTGAGCAGAGAAAATAGAAGAGACCAAGGACAGCAGCAATTCAGCTGTACTGTAAGAGGTAGGCAGAGTAAGGGATTCAGCAGTGCCAAGAAGCTCATTTATGGTGTAGTGGTTGAAGAAGAATCGATGAAGTATTTGTTATGGTGTTTCGCTTTGGCGGATAAAATCAGTTAGGCATTATCTATTTCTTATTTGTGCAGAACTGTTAGCCTCAATGATACGTCAGAATGAAAACATACATGGTATAAACATCCTTGATGAAGAGATATTGTTGTCACAATTTGCAGATGATACAACCTTTTTCCTGGATGGTACAAGAGAATCATTTTGCTCATGTATGTGTGTCTTACAGCAGTTTGCTTCAATGTCTGGTCTAAACATTAATGTGGATAAAACTAAGGCTGTATGGATAGGATCACGAAGAAACTCAAAATTGAGATTTATGCCAGAAATTAACCTTGACTGGAACCCTGTAACATTCACGGTTCCAGGTGTTGTATTTTCCACAGATGTACTTGAAATAGTTACAATCAATTTTTAAAACAAGCTCAATGAAATGAAGAAAGTGCTAAATGCCTGGTCTAGAAGAAATCTTACCCCTTTTGGGAGAATAACAGTAATAAAATCCTTAGTTATTTCCAAAATAACCCATCTCCTGATGAACCTCCCAGATCCTGAAGATAGTTTTTTAAAGGAATTGAATAAGCTTTTGTATAATTTTCTTTGGAATGGTAAAAATGATAAAATAAGATCTGGTGTGTGTCAAGCATATGAAGTTGGTGGTTTGAAAATGGTTGATATAAAATCATTTCTGTCTGCATTGAAAATCAGTTGGCTTAAACGTATTCTACATGATGATGGAAAACTTTCAAAAATCCTACAAGCAATGTGTCCACTGATTCAGAATGTAAAACAACGAGGTGGTGAATTTGCCAACATAATCATGCAAAGAGTTAAAAACCCTTTTTGGTTTGATGTATTCAAACACTACAAAAAGATATCTGCCAAATGCACACCTGTAACTTTTGATGATTTTGTGTCAGAATGTCTACATTATAATGTTAATATATGCAGAGGAAAAAGGGTTGTATGTATTAGAAACTGGATGGACTGTGGCATTGTTTCCCTGGGACATCTTGTTGGTCCACATGGATACCTATCATATAAATTATAATGAATTCAAGGCAAAATTTCCCAATGTTAGGACTGATTTTTTGTTGTATGAAGGGATACTGACTGCAGTCAAATGTTATCAAAGAAGATTGGGTTTGGCTGTAAAAGAGAATTTTGTTATTGGTGATGCATTTGTGTGGAGATTTTTGTATAAATCTAGTGTTAAAGATATTTATTCATGCCTTGTAAGGACTAGTGAGACACCAAAGTGCATAGAAAAATGGAGCAAAGTCCTTGCTGTTGAAACTGATACTAAGGCAGTCTTCGATAAAATTTTCAGGACTACACGTGAGAAATGTCTCATATGGTTCCAGTACAAATTGTTATATAATTTGCTACCCACTGGCCGCTTCTTATTCCAGCAACAGCTTGTAGATTCACCTGTCTGTGTCTTCTGCAAAGATGCTGAAGAAACTTTATTACACATGTTTTGGGATTGCCCAAAAATCCAGAACTACTGGTTTGATGTACAGGGATGGCTTCATACCAGCTTCACACATTGTACTGATATAATTTTTTCAAAAGAGCTTGTTATTCTTGGCAGTAAAGCAAATGTGGTCACTGACAGAATACTGGATTTGTGTATCCTTATAGCTAAATACAACATTTTTATTGCAAAGCTGCATGGTACCATCCCACACCTAAATGTTTTTACTCGTTTTTTGAAGAATAGAGCTGTTCTGGAGAAATATTATTACACGTTAAATGGCAGATCAAACAAATTTCATGCTGAATGGATGCTGTACAGCTCACTCTTTTCATGAGTAGCTCACTTCTTTCAGGAGTCTTTTGTTTTTACTCAGCCTTGCTATTTAGTATAAGTATTGCTAATTATGTACTAAGACTTTTGATAATACTTATTGACACACTTGCCAGATAGCATATAATTATATACATATGTGTACATCTCTCTCTCTCTCTCTCTCTCTCTCTCTCTCTCTCTCTCTCTCTCTCTCTCTCTCTCTCTGTTACCCCTCTGTCATTCCCCCTCTCTCTTCCCATCTTCCTCACCAGAATGTAAGATGAATTAAGGTATGAAGTTTTTGTTGCTGCTGTTTTTGTGTTCTTGTGTGTGTGTGTGTGTGTGTGTGTGTGTGTGTGTGTGTGTGTGTGTGTGTGTGTGTGTGTTTTGTCTTTGTCTTCTGTTTGGTGCCTGTTCTAGTCTCTTGTAGCTTTACATGTTATACAATGCTTGTTATCTTGATACTACTGAGATTAGCTACTTATATTCTTAATAGTCATTGTAGGGCATATATACATGTATGTATTATATAATATATATTTATCTTGCCATTGTTACTTGTATGCTTAATGGGATGGAGATTAAATATTTAACAAACAAAAAAACAAAAGCAAAAATGTGTATAAGTATGTACAAAAAAAACTAATGCCTTCCTTCCTTTGTCCATGATATTTGAAAATCAGCTCAGGTTCTGAAATGTTTAATAATTGTTATAATTATAATAATAATAATAATTATAGTGCAGAATGTACATGTGAGGAACAAAAATCATACAAAGACGTGTGAATGCATGAGCGAGAGAAATACTGTAACGATGGATGAATGTTTCTGAATAAAAGCCCCACAATGATGTGCTTGGCAAAAAAAAAAAAAAAAAAAAAAAACCCACCTAAACCACCCAATATTATTCATAGACAATAAAGACTCTGTACATGGAAGAAGAAGAAGACACAGAAGAGGATACAGTTCAAGAGAATCACCTGCAGAACAGACTACAAAAAGTACACTTTGTTCTCCAGGAGCATCAGGGACTGGAAGCGGAACCATCTACCTCTGTAGTGGGACCAGCACCTGCCCCATCCCATGACACCAATGGCAGTCCAGTGTCTGCCCCTTGAGTCAGATCCTTGCACTGTACAGGACTCCAGGGGTCTGCCCTCAGTCAGTATTCTCCCTCTGTGTTTTGTTTGCTTGTTTGTATTTTATGTGTGTGTGTGTGTGTGTGTGTGTGTGTGTGTGTGTGTGTGTGTGTGTGTGTGTGTGTTTTAGCTAGCTTCCAAGCTGAGTGATTGGTCAGCGTTGACAGTGGTCACTCAAACTCAGAGAAAGAAGAGAAGGAAAATGCACTCTTCAACCCACCACACACACACGCACGCATGCACGCACGCGCGCGCGCACACACACACCATCTGTGCTAATTGCAAGACTGACAAGTGACATGATGTCCAAAGATAAATGTTTACGTGTTCGATCCTGAACACAGTGACGGTGCAATGCAAATTCCAAAGAAACGCTGAAAAGTATGAACAAGTTCCAGATAAATTAACAATTTGTGATATAACGTTTCAGTAATTGTAGATTTTTTCGCATTTTTGTTATTGTGAATTTTTTTGTTTGTCTTATTTCGTTTATGTAGAAGGACATTTTTATGTAAATATTATTCGTCTCTCCCTTCATTCTGTTGCCATTTTTGCTGTCTTCAATGTCTTGCCTTCTTTTTCCCTATCAGAATAATTAAGATTGCCTTTATTTTTATCAACAGATCAGCTGTGAGTGGAGTGTCCCTTCAAGTGACATTTTTGGATGAGAACATCATTGCTTCTGATCTCCAGTGCCATTTTGTGATCCCAGCACTTCATTTTTTTGTTTTTGTTTTTAACAATCACACAGCTCCAAGCCCAAGTGGTGGAATTAGAATGGTGGAGGGATAGCTCGGCAGGTAGAGCGTGGGCCTCAAAAGCAGGCATAGTGCTGACATTTTGATTCCCTGGTGCGACATGGGGACTTTTCTCCCAGAGTCAACTTCCAGTGCAGACTCTATTACGGTGTCCGCACAGCCCCCGTGCGCAATCACATGCATCAGCATCTGTGTGAAAATCCCAAACACTGGCAGCCTGACCATTGTTTGGACACAGAAGAGTACACGATGCACCACCACTGGTAGGAGTGGGTAGCGCTGCTCTTGCAGCTGCTGTAGCCTTTCCCGGATGAGGCGACCTAAGGTAGATTGATGGGGTCAAGGTAGATTGATGGGGTCATGGTCAATGACCCAGCTTTCAAGGTTTCAAGGTTTTATTGAGCTTTTTGCCCCTGGGGGCTAGAAAGCAAAATCACATTCACACAATACATTCCTATAAACAAGCACATGAATACTACTAATAAAATACTACCACACTTGATACATTTGACAAGGGATTGATGAAGCATTAAAAGACGGAAATGGCTCGTCCATCCATGTTCTGCCGCAGGTTTAAGAACCCCACCTTTCAACTGCTGGTCATGATCACCTTGGTGTATCTCGTGGGTTTGACCTGTTTGTTCAGTTTCCCAACTTTAAAACAAAGCAACAAATTTTTTAATAACTTCACTCAGCCAGACTACAACAGCTTGAGGGATGTTATTAAGCCAAGCAGCATTAGCATTGATGATGTCATCAAAGGCAAATGGAAGCATGGCTACACACAACCGATATACGTGCCACGGAGCTGCCAACCCCAGCGCAACCTGGTTTTCATCAAATGCATGAAGTGTGCCACCGAGACCCTGGGTACAGTGTTCCGTAGGTACGGCTACCAGAACAACCTGTCCGTGGTGCTCCCAGTGGAGAAACATCTCTACCTAGGGTGGCCCTTCCCCATCACGGACATTGACTACCGTCCCTCTGACCGTGGCTACAATCTCCTGATGGAGCATGCAGTCTACAATGGCACCTTCATGAGGAAGCTGATGAACCCCGGGTCAGTCTTTGTCACCATGATCCGCGAACCCCTGGACATGTTTTTCTCAGTCCTCCACTACTTCAACGTGTTTGAGCTGGCCAACGTGACGGTGAAGCAGGGCACGGAGGCTGTGCAGACCTATCTCAGGCACATACACCAGTATGAGGCTGTGTACAAAAGCCCCGCCGCAGCTCCCAAAAGGTACTGCATTCCTGACGGGTTTTCCATCACCAAGAACTTGCTGTCCCACTGCCTCGGCCTGCCCCTGGGCTTTCCCCCAGGCAGACGGAACATCGAGAGTGACATGGAGGCTGTGCTGCGGCACATCAACAACCTGGACTCAGAGTTCCAGCTGGTGATGATCATGGAATATTTTGACGAATCGTTGGTGCTGTTAAAACGTCTCCTGTGCTGGGACACCAAGGACATCCTCTACCACGTCAGCAATCGTGGCGGGTACCAGAAAAACACCTCCCATGACAAGCTGTCGCAGGTCGACCGCGACATTCACAGGTGGTGGAGCAGGATAGACTACCGCCTCTACGACCACTTTAACAAGACATTTTGGCACAAGGTTCGCCAGCAAGGCCTCGACTTTCAGCAGGAAGTGATCTTCTTCAGGCACGTGCAGCACCAGGTTTCGCGGTTCTGTCAAAACCTGAGGCCGTACAATGACAGCTACATCCAGTTCCCAGAGTCGCTGTGGTCTCCGGCCTTCACCTTCAGCTCCCAGGAATGCAAGCTGATGGTGTCCCCCTTGCTAGAGATGATGAAGAAGCGGCATGAGAAGGAGGAGCCCAAGAACGCCAACTTCTCCAATGTGAATATTCAGAGGAAATTTGTCCCACTGTGCTGACCGGTTGGAAGAAGTGCAGTTGTATATCATTGGTGGAAGCTGCCACAAGTATCAAAATGATGTTTGTTGCGACAAAATATTTTTGTCTTTACCTAACTTTTGTCACAACAAATATTTGTTGGGACAAACATAGTTTTGTCTTGACAAAAGTTTTGTTGTGGCAAGCATACATGTTTGTCATGACGCCGAAATACGTCTTTTGTCAAAATTTGTTGTCATGACAAATACTTGTCACGACAAACATAATTTTGTCGCAACAAAAGTTTTCGTGACAAGCACACTTTTGTTGTGACAAAAGATGTGTTTTGTTGTGATGAACACATGTTTGTCGTGACAAAAATGATACTTGTGACAACTCCCGCCAGTGATAGTTGTATAGTGTGCAGAGCAGTGCATTGTGCATACAGTGCCATGTGGGTGGGAACACTTTGGCGTTTTGGGTTGCAATTTGACGTATACAAATAAGTTTCAGGACTGCAAGGCGCTTCTTTATCTAAGGCGCATCCCACAGTTCTTAACAATAAATAGGGCGCACTAGTTCTTAAATAGGGCGCACTAGTTCTTAAATAGGGCGCACTAGCATATAAGGCGCACACAAATTGGAAAATAAGGATTGAATGATCAAAACGCTAAATGTGAACATTCATTACCTTGACAAAAATGAAGAAACAGAACAATAATGGCTTATAAAATAATCAGTCCTTTCGGAAAAGGAAATGGTAAGAAGGAATGTTCAGGTAACTATAACCATCCACAAGAGCCTCCTACTTGTCGACAGAATCTAATGAGAAACCAGAGAATTCTTCGTCTTCTCAGTGAATCCAACACAAACAGTGACAGTAATGTCTCATCTGACATGGCGGAGTTGCGTTTTCCAAAATGGAATCATATTATACACAGACTGATGGACGGCATAATATGAACATGGTTGTAACTTGGATCACATATCACTCAGATATTTGAGTGGAGCTCAGGTAGTGACACATTTTCACTGAACCTTTTTTTCTTGGCCTTACTTTAGGCACATCGTTATTTAGGGCACAGGGGTCCAAGTTGAAGAAAAAAAGTAGCGCCTTATAGTCCCGAAAGTACGGTATATATATATTATTATTTAGGCTTGTCGGAAGCTGTTGAGAGGAGGTTTATCACATGACATTCCAGTGTGCTAATGAGATTAAATTTTATACATTTGTTATACCCTCCATAATGAAGTTGTGGACTGGCTGGTTGTGTGTATATTGGAATCGCTGCACCAGTCTGTCCGTGAGTGCAGCTTTTTGTTCTGATGATGTCTTCTAAACTGCTCAACCTTTTGTCATCAAACTGGGCATGGTGGTGCATCATCATGAGTGGGACTACAGTGTCCTGCTGTCGTGACACACATTTTTTTTTTTTTTTTTTTAAGGTAGATTGATGGGGTCATGGTCAATGAATGACCAGTGGGACAGTATCTCCTGAACTGTTGCACCTTTTGTGTCGGCAAATTTATTGTGGTGATGCATCACCATGGGCCAGAGCATCATGAGAAAAGACTGGATTGTTGTTGTTTTTTGTACTGCTGACCTTGTTGCGACCAAACTAGGTGTGTGGATGGATCAGTTCCCATAACCAGACCCAGTGCAAACAAAGTGGACGGATTATTTCTAATAACCAGACCCTGTGCAAACAAAGTGGGTATTTTAATGATGGTAATGTGTTATATAGTATCACTAGGCACACCGTAGGGGCATGTTGCCATGGTAATGTGTTATATAGTATCACTAGGCACACCGTAGAGGCATGTTGCCATGACAAACCTTGTTTGTTGTGTGACGTTATCACTGTCCTGGTTAGTATGCCACCTGTGATAGCTTAAATCCCAGTCTTGAAAGGGTGCTTATTTTTGTTACTGCTTTTTACAAAGTGTTGATGCTATGCACCGTCTATGTGCTCGTGGCGGTAAATACACTTTTTGTTTATTTGGCCTAACGTAGGTTTGCAAACGGACCACAGCATCATATCAACATATTATTCCTGATTACTGTTTGTATATAATGACAACCCTTGACATATGTCAGGCACAAATTAAACAATGCTATCGATTCACAGTATTATGATTGTGCACATGTCTCCATATGAATTTGCGTAAGTCCATGTGGCTGGCTGCTGTGGGTTAAGAAATTTAAAGGGAAACTGAATCAAAAAAGCAACCCTTGGTGTCCAATCAGTAGTATAAGACTGCAGTAAAAACTAGATGCACTGCAGTTCCTGACTCTGTTTCTTGGAGACTGATGTTTGAAAGTTGTGAAAACACAACCTTGAGTGTTAAAATTGTTGCTCAGCAGTCCATATCTGTGATAGCGGAAAGTTGTGAAAACACAGTGTTAAAATTGTTGCCCAGCAATTCATGTCTGTGATGGCTGAAAGTTGTGAAAACACAGAGTTAAAATTTGTTGCCCAGCAGTCTATGTCTGTGATGGCTGAAAGTTGTGAAAACACAGAGTTAAAATTGTTGCCCAGCAGTCTATGTCTGTGGTGGCTGAAAGTTGTGAAAACACAGAGTTAAAATTTGTTGCCCAGCAGTTCATGTCTGTGGTGGCTGAAAGTTGTGAAAAAACAGTGTTAAAATTGTTGTAAAAACACAACCTTGAGTGTTAAAATTGTTGCCCAGCAGTTCATGTCTGTGGTGGCTGAAAGTTGTGAAAAAACAGTGTTAAAATTGTTGTAAAAACACAACCTTGAGTGTTAAAATTGTTGCCCAGCAGTTCATGTCTGTGGTGGCTGAAAGTTGTGAAAAAACAGTGTTAAAATTGTTGTAAAAACACAACCTTGAGTGTTAAAATTGTTGCCCAGCAGTTCATGTCTGTGGTGGCTGAAAGTTGTAAAAATGCAGAGTTAAAATTGTTGCCCAGTAGTTCATGTCTGTGATGACTGAAAGTTGAGAAAACACAGAGTTAAAATTGTTGCCCGGCAGTCCATGTCTGTGATGACTGAAAGTTGTGAAAACACAGAGTTAAAATTTGTTGCCCAGTCCATGTCTGTGATGACTGAAAGTTGTGAAAACACAGAGTTAAAATTGTTGCCCGGCAGTCCATGTCTGTGATGACGGAAAGTTGTAAAAGCACAACCTTGAGTGTTAAAACTGTTACCCAGCAGCCCATGTCTGACGGCCAGCATGTGGGTCAAAAGTATTGAATACGTCACAAACCATCTCTTTTTTTGCTCTTCAATAGTAAAGAGAAAACCAACATGTACCCTGAGGAACACCACTTTTGATCCTCTCAGTACATTGGATCTGTGATCTGGAACTCTCTTCCTGTCTCTGTCAGGCATTTGTCTACACTCTCTTAAGTCAAAACTGAAAACCCACTTCTTCTCTTCTGCATACTGATCTGTTATTTTCTTTTTTCTTTCTAACAACCCAACCCATACATACATATATTTGTAATGTGTGTGAGATAAAATGAGCGTATCTTCTACATTTTGAGGTCAACTTCATGCCTTTATGATTCAGTTCCCCTTTAAGGACCAACAGTTGAGAGAATCCAAAGCTGTCACAGGTTCGCTCTTAAGCCTGGAGCTGGTCAGATAGACATCATAGTGTTGCATATTTTCCAACAGCCTGGAGTTTTGTCTTTATAATTTCTATCATCTCAGGGCATGGAGGGGTCTGGGCTGCCAGTTACCCAAGCACCTCGCCAATCAGAATGGGCTTCCAGTCACTGAAGCACCTCAGCCAATCGGAATAGGCTGCAAAGCACCTCAGCCAGTCAGAAAGGGGGATAGTCACCCAAGTACCAATCAGAATGGGCTGCCAGTCACCCAAGCTCCTCTGCCAGTAAGAATAGGCTGCCAAGCACCTCAGCCAATCAGAATGGGCTGCCAGTCGCACAAGCACCTCTGCTAATCACAATAGACTGCCATGTGCCTCAGCCAATCAGAATGGGCTGCCAGTCACCCAAGCACATCAGCCAAATAGAATGGACTGCCAGTCACCCAAGCACCTCAGCCAATCAGAAGGCAGAATTAATATCCTTAATTTATTTCAAGTTTTTTTTTTAAGTGGCCACCATGTTTTCCTCACAAGCTAAAGCAGAGCAACAGAGGAAAATATCAGGTTGTTGTTATTGTATCAAGATAAGTTGTTGTTTTTTTAATCTAAAAAAATGCCCCCAAAAGATTTCATTCGATCAGTGATCCTTTAATGTTTGGGTATTTTATAACCGTTAATTAGAATGGTCCCTTCTTTAATGTCATGTTGAGTTACATTCTGGAATAAACACTTACTTAGATGTGAAAAAATAATGGCACATGCTCTTTTGATAACGAGAGATGTTGGCTTCAGTCAAAGGAGGCAACTTTCTATTTGAATGCTGAATCTGACTCGAATCTTGGTGCATTTTGCCAGTCAACACAGTATCTTGAGCTGGTCAGGTTGAAAACGTATGAGGAAAGAGGCAAGGCTCAGAGGGTTTGGTGCAGAACTCGCTGTTCAGCTTCTGTTTTCCCAATCGTCTTCAAACACGATGTGTGTCTTGTCCTTTGGGTCTCATTTTTAATTGTGATTTGATTCATTTCTTTGGGGAAAGGTGATGGTGTGCAGGCTTTTACACACACTTAAAAAGTCCAAGGTTTGACTTCTCAAGAAGGTATACTTTTGTGGCTGTTTTCATTTTTGTTTTTTGTTTTTGACTCCCATGAAAAAATGTGAGTCTATGTAATGGTCAGTCCCTTGTGTTACTTATTGTGCTGTACCTATTCATACCACTTTACATGACCTTGACCATATTTCAAGGACAGAGCACTGTCAGACAGCTTTAACTAAATATTCTACATGTTTTTTACAACATAAGCTGAAACTTTATATCGTTGTTAATATCAACTAGAGTATGACTATACCACTATTACTGACTTTTATGTATAATCAAAGGAGGCAACTGATATGTTTCCTAATCTGACCGAAACTGTAGTGTTGGCATTTTGGGGAGAACATTTTTTGCATGATTACATCTTTGATGACCTTGATTTCAATTAAAGGTCACAGGTGTGTCGAAAATATAAACTGCACAATGTGTTTTTAGATTCTTGTGCAGTGTAGTGTGAACACTGTATGGTTAAGTAAACATGGTGCTCAACGTCCACAGAAACTATACAGCTTATTAGGGTTGGGAAGGGGGTATGGAGTTGGGGGAAGAGGGAGGCATGGATACCTGTCACTACACTGTCACTACCAGAATGACCCCTATATTAAGATGGGCAGTGAAAAATGTTTGTTGTGTGGTTGCTACATAAGACATTAAAAAAATCATGCACAGTATGCTTCCTGTTACTCTGGTGTGTATTTAAGTTTAAAAATTTTTTTTAACCATTCTCCAGTTTTGCACATGAATGTGAGCCATCTGAGCGTGATTGTTATGTTTTTTTTTCTGTATAATGCTTTATGTAAATTGTTTTGGTAGGACTGTGCTCTACATGTGTATGGAATATCATATTTAGGTTAAAATGCATCATGTGAGTGCTGAGGGGCATTGATAAGCAAATGATAAATGTACATTATTATTATTATTTGATTAACTCTGAGATTTCTGTGTCAATGGTGCATCAGTCCTGTGCAAGACTGCCAGCAGAGTGCGTCAAATGACACAGTGATAATCAGAGGTAATTAGTGTTCTGGGTGAAAATGCTGCAGTTACGCAATTCATAGCTGTCAACCCCTTTTGGGAGTAACCCTTAGTCCAGAGTTTGTGAACCAGTATTTCCCTTATTCAGGCCAGGGTCTTTTGTTTCTTCGCAGGTAGCAGCGGCATTTTGAATTCCAACTGACACGTGTGGCAGTGGCAGGAAGAAGCAATGTTGTGCTGAATATGCATGAAACAGTGTTGTGCTAAATACGCATGAAGTAATGTTGTGCTAAATAGGCATGCATGACTTCAAATCTCACTTCCAACAAGATTTCTTAGCCTATTGCACTAGGCCAGTCAGTGTGCATTTGGCGATGCCATGCATCAGCTGCTCGTTTGACAGTTTTTCAGTCTTTTTGCTCAGTTTAAAACAACAAAATCTCATGAAAAGTATATTTTCCTGTATTCGTTTTCCAATATGGCCATATCCCCCCAAATAATGATTTTTTTAATGTATTTTATGCTGGTAAAGTGTATGGGTTGACAGGTATGCACAATTCCCAGACATTTTATCCATGTGCTTTGAATGAGTTAATTTCTTCAGGAAAGAACTGCTAATTTGAGTTGTGATAATTACGTTATACATTTTTAGCAAACACATTGCTGACTTGCTGATTAACACTTTTGTTATGTTTTGTTTTTTTGCAGTGGTTTAATGCTTTCAGCCTGCTGTAACCTATACAACTGACCGAAATGAGTCATTATATCCAGTATCTATCCTTGTGAATTGTATTCTCTGTAAAAACATGGAAAGGATTTGTTTGTTTTTGATGTGAGCATAATGACAGGGAAAAGTGAGTTCTGGCTTGTACTTTTTCATGCCATTGCCAGTTTTGGTGTTTTTGGTTCTATTTCTAGATCTCACCTGTGACGGAAAGGAGAAACTGAAAAACAGTATTGCCTTTGTAAGTTATTCAGATTCATCTGTATAATTGTGGCATACACTGATTTGTGTCTGTGTGTGCCCGTGTGTGACTATGATATATGTGTTCCAGGGCAAGTAACTGTTTCTGAACAAAGCAAACTGCTCAGTATTGTCCTTTATTGTTTTACTGAGACCTCTGAAAAGTTTCAGTATTGTAATTTTACCCATTCATTCCTGGGGCTTCCGTTAACACACAGATGTGTGTCTCTAATGTGCTAGTCCCAAATAATGCACTATAGTCATGCTCAGTGCATAAACCAGTCGCACAAATGGAATGTGCGTGTGTGTGTGTGCGTGCGCGTGCTTGTGTGTGTGTGTGTCTGTGCCAGTGGTGCACATGTGTTTCATCAAGAGGCTACCAGGTGTACCTGATGGGTTTCTGATCATTTCCACAAACCTCATTAATCAATCAGCAAGCTCCAAATGCAGCCAAAGTTCAACGGGTGACGTATAAATCTGTGGCTTGCTCTCTCCATCTTGTCCCACACTGGGAAATGCCCAAACTTCACAGTTGCATCTTGCAGCTGGGAAATGCCCAGACTTCACAGTTGTATCTGCCAGCATCTTGCAGCTGGGAAATGCCCAAACTTCACAATTGTATCTGCCAGCATCTAGCAGCAAAGCAGCATGTTGCTGCTAGCGTGGCTTAGCAAACTGATTGATAAGACTGGAAGAAAAAGCAGTGAACTGGTAAAATTTCTAAAAATGAATGAAGATGTTGCCAAAAAAGAAAGGTTTACAAATGTTCACACAAAAAGGCCTGAGAAGAAGAGTTTGCTTGGCTGATCGACAAGTGGCCAGGCAGCTGCTACAACAGGATGACAGCTGGAATGCTGCATCTGTTGAGATTGGCTGAGTGAAGCTTTTTTGTATCTCTGTGTATGCAAGTGCTCTAGTCATCTCTGGTTTGTGTGTGTGTGTGTGTGTGCGCGTGCGTGTGCGCATAAACATTCGTGATGCATTTTCAACCTTCTATCTTGCAACATGCATGTGAATAGTATCATCCTATAAAATCTGGTGATAACCCCCTATGATTCTCAAGTGAGGGTCACGCTGATCTGCTATGTCATCCAAATGTAGGAAGTCGTGATTCCAGTTTCACTAACACATCTTTACTTCAAGGTCGCTCTTGTTTCAGAAAGATACAAAAAAGTGAAATGCAATAGACTCTGTTTATGGCGAAGTCAGGGGACATCTTTACTTCAAGGTCGCTCTTGTTTCAGAACGATACAAAAAGTGAAATGCAATAGACTCTCTTTATGGCGAAGTCAGGGGACATCTTTACTTCAAGGTTGCTCTTGTTTCAGAACGATACAAAAAGTGAAATGCAATAGACTCTCTTTATGGCAAAGTCAGGGGATTTTTCCCCTGTGTCTGCTGCATTCAAGGTTTGCTTTGTCCAACAGTTTTGGTCCATTTTTCCACCTTATCCTTCTCTCTCTCTCTCTCTCTCTCTCTCTCTCTCTCTCTCTCTCTCTCTCAATTCATCCATACCTTGTCCACCATTTTTTTATGTCATCCTATTGCTGTTTTCTCCTACCATGGAGCTCGGTTGTATACAGTGACATGTATGTACCTTACATGTACATTTGCATACCCTATACGTGTACCATCGTCCGTCCCTTTCCTTACAGTTAATTCTTTCTTTTGACTCCCCTGTGATTGATCAGAGAAAGGCAATTCCAGTCAGGTTGATTCTCTGGGAATGTTGTTTATGAATACGTGTTGTGTGGAGGGTATTTTTGTTTTCCTGAAGGAGGCAGATGTCTTCAGTCAGCTTTAAACAGCATCATTTTACATACTTAAACTGTGTTGTGTGAAGAATTATATATACACCTGTTTTTTGTTTGTTTTGTTTTTTGATTTTGTTTGCTCTGATACAGCTTTTAAAATATTTTTTTATTAATGTATAACTTAAAAAATGTTTGTGCAACCCTGTGTGGTTGATGGGATGTTAAAATCTAAGGGAATAACTCACCTGTTAATTAAACAACTGAGGCAGTTTTCTGTCTGCAAAGTTGAGCATAAGTAAACTTTTCAATATCTCTGTCTCAGCATGCATTTGTGTGTGTGTGTGTGTGTGTGTGTGTGTGTGTGTGTGTGTGTGTGTGTGTGTGTGTGTGTCCTGAACATAAACAGTAAAGTTCATGAATATTCACCCTTCTACAACCTACACAATATGTTGGACATTAACCTGAACAGCTCTTTCCTTTGAGTTACATATCACATGGGTCTGTGTTACAGGAAAGCAAATAATAAATCCTTTGTAAATTGCAATTTGTATGCATGTTTTTTTTGTTTAAAAGACAACACTTTTGCTTGTCCAGTTCAATGTAGGAGTAATGCAATGGTGATAAGCAAGAGTTATTTTAACAGGAAAACTTGTTATTGTCAAAGTTGCTTTTTTAACCAATAAAAGTTGTAAATAAAATAAAAATAAAATAATGTCACATAAAAATGGGAGGCTGCGATTTGAGCATTTTTTTTTTTTAAAGATCTTTGTATCTGATTAAGTTAAAACTTGGTATAACTGTTGATGATGTAAAACACAAAACAGTTATGCCACTATCTTTGACTTTCACATGTATTCTAGGGAAAAACATTACATGATTCCTGATTTGATGAAAACGTCAGCTTTGGCCTTTTCTTGGACACTGTTCAGCAAGCTCGGTTGATTGTAACTGGGCTTGACATAACTGATTCAGACCATAATTATTTAATGACCTTGACCTTATTCCAAGGTCACAGGTGTGTTGCAAATGTGAACTGCAAGTTGTGTTTGATTCTTGTCCAATCAGATGTGTCGGAAACATAAACTGCAAGTTGTGTTTGTTTCTTGTCCAATCAGATGTGTGTTGGAAACATAAACTGCAAGTTGTGTTTGTTTCTTTTCCAATCATGTGTGTTGGAAACATAAACTGCAAGTTGGGTTTGTTTGATTCTTGTCCAGTCTAATTTGGATGTAGGGTTTGTTACAGGCATGAGAAAGAGATGCGAGTCTCACCTGTGTATATTCAGGAAGGTCACTGGCATGCTTTTGTTGTTGTTGCTGTTTTTTGGGTGGAGGGGATTTTTGTTTTGCAGTTGAACACAAGTTTCCCCAAGCATCTGCGTGTATGGTGCTGAGTGTTTTGCTACGATTTGATTTACAAGTTATATTACAAACACACATGCATGCACACATACATGCGTGTACACACACACACACACACACACACACACACACACACACACACACACACACACACACACACACATACACACACACTTTCTCTCTCATGGATAGGTGTTATTCTGAAATAAAACCAAGAGTAAAACACAGTATTTTTATGCTTTTCCTTTTGAGTTGGACATGCATTGGTTGATGTTTCAAATGTTCATTTGGTTGTTTAATTTGAATAAAATGAAAGGTAACAGTGTCCTGGGCTTCCACTATTACACTCAGTGTACATACCTGGTGAAATACTGAAATGATGTTTTCAAAAGTGTTGACAGAAAATAAAGAACTGTGTGGGAAACAAGGATTTTGGCTTACAAAGTGTGTGTGTGTGTGTGTGTGTGTGTGTGTGTGTGGTGTTGTGAGAGTACTTCAAATGTGATGTTACCATGCATGGTTAATTGTTGTCCAGTGTTCATCTTGGTGTGTGTGTGTGTGTGTGTGTGTGTGTGTGTGTGTGTGTGTGTGTGTGTGTGTGATGTGATTGTTTCTTGTGAGAGTACTTCAAATGTGATGTTACCATGCTTATTTAATTGTTCAGTGTTTGCTTTTGTGTGTGTGTGTGTGTGTGTGTGTGTGTGCGAGTACAAAGGTGTGTGTGTGATTTTTTTTAATTTTTAACACAACTAAAAAACAAACAGACAAAAAAACTGCACTTAATATGAATACCGTATGATGTTTTTTCTGTCTCACTCTTCTTCACAGCTATAGATATATGTCTCAGAATTTATTTCCTCTTTGATACATCTAATTTTCTAAAGAAAAAAATATGTACTTAATATGAATACATGACATTGTCTCACCTCACCCCCCCCCCCCCCCCCCCCCACACACACACACACACACACATACACAGCTAACAAACATACATGAAAATGCACACAGCCACACTGGCACATACACAAGTACACAGTGCAATGAAGGTGAATCAGCTCATAAGTAGTAACTTGACACTATCATCAAGGCCCGCAACCATGCTGGACATACCAGAATCAAATACAAATAAATAATTAATGAAAAAGGACATAAGTAGAAGTCTGATTCACAGTTCAAAATATACTCATAAACAAACAGTTAACAAAGTTGTAGCTCGTAGATTGTGATCAGAAATTCAAGAACTTGTAGAAGTGAGATTTAAAAAAGTTCTGGAGGGATGATGAAAATTTCTTTAAAGTGGCACTAAAATGACCGCCATGGACTAACATAATATTTTTCGGGCATATTAGTTTCAGTTAAAACATTTACTTGAAACAGCAAGATTGCTTTTGTAACCGAGTGTATTGTAAACGTGTTCCGGGCCATGACATTTTAATGTTTTCTTCCGGTCCTTTTCCTTTTTGACTGGGTGGAAGTTTTATGGCCGCAATTATCTAAGGTGTTAAAACTTGTGCGCTGGGCCGGCAGCGTCCCTTTTCCCCCAGTGTCCCTGCAGAGGCAGGTTGTTTGTTTACTGTTGCGGCCGGTGTTCACATGTTCATCTCAGGGGAGAGCCTGTAAGTAGTTATTTTTCTATGGCTTGTTGTTCTGTTGTTTCTCATTGATATAAATAATGTATGTTTATAATGTTACCATGTTCACAACGTGCCTTGATTTTGGTCCTTGAACACGTGGGTAATTTCGGCCTTACCCAACCCATACATGCATATATCTGTAATGTGTGTGTGATAAAATGAGCGTATCCTTATGTCTTGTAAGCGCTCTGGGCTTTTACAAGGTGGGGCGCCATAAATAATCTGTTATTATTATAGACACTGACAGAACAACCAAATGAAGCCTGCTGATGGAAATAGTTGTGCATTTTCTACATTTTGAGGTCAACTTCAGCCTTTATGATTCAGTTCCCCATTAAGGACCAGCAGTTGAGAGAATCCAAAGCTGTCACAGGTTCACTCTTAATGATGATGATGAGTTGATGCTTAATGTCCTCAGATGTCATTTGACATATTAGGGACAAGCTGTGACCAATGCCGAAGCACGGTTCAATAAAATCCACATACGTAAGGTGTATGCGTGTTTAGCTGTAACCTGCCACCTGCACTTTTTGGCAGAATGACCGGGATTTTTTACGTGCTACTGTGGTAACACGGGGGTGGAACGGATACCGAAATAAGAGTCAGCACAGAAAGTCGACCCTGGAGAAGAAAATTTTCCCGCCGTTCCAGCAGGGATTCGAACCCGCGACCTTTCAATCACGAGTCCGGTGCTCTAACCACTGAGCTATCCCCGCCCCCCGTTCACTCTTAAGCCTGGAGTTTTGTCTTTATAATTTGTCATCTCAGGGCATAGAGGGGTCTGGGCTGCCAGTTACCCTAGCACCTCAGCCAGTCAGAATGGGCTGCCAGTCACTGAAGCACCTCAGTCAATCAGAATAGGCTGCAAAGCACCTCAGCCAATCAGAATACGGAATAGTCATCCAAGCACTTCAGCTAATCAGAATGGGCTGCCAGTCACCCAAGCACCTCTGCCAATCAGAATAGGCTGCCAAGCACCTCCGCCAATCAGAATGGGCTGCCAGTCGCACAAGCACCTCTGCTAATCACAATAGACTAGTGCCATGCGCCTCAGTCAATCAGAATGGGCTGCCAGTTACCCAAGCACATCAGCCAATTAGAATGGACTGCCAGTCACCCAAGCACCTCAGCCAATCAGAAGGCATAATCAATATCCTTATTTTTTATATATATTTTTTTTAAGTGGCCATCATGTTTTCCTCACATGCTAAAGCAGAACAACAGAGGAAAATATCAGGTTGTTGTTATTGTATGAAGATATGTTTAAAAAAATAAAAAAATCTGAACAAATGCCCCTAAAAGACTTCATTCGATCAGTGATCCTTTAATGTTTGGGTATTTTATAACCGTTAATTAGAATGATCCCTTCTTTAATGCTCAGCAAAGGGAGGCCAGCCAACAGAACGCCCACCGACCAGACTGAGAAGCACGCCACTTGAGCCGAGCAAGCCTCAAAGCGAAAGTCGCTGAACGGGAAGCGAAGCACGAGGAAGCGGTCAATGGTGATGAGAGCTATGACAAGGGCTGACACTTCATTGGACACCAGAGACAGGAACCCGGCCACCTTGCAGCCTGCACTGTCTTTCCACGTGTTGTCTTCCCACAGGTAGGTGCACTGGTACAACCGGTCAACCACGCCGATCACAGCCAGGAACACACCCATCCGAAAGTCGGCCACACACAAGTGAGCCACAAACACGTCAAGCTCTTCTTCCTCTTCTCCAGGAACACGCGGTAGACGAAGCTGCTGGCGTTGCCCACCAACGACAGAGCGGCGAAGACAGACAAGAAGACACGATATGTGACCGACCTCAGCAGAGCATCGCAAGACGACAGTTCGTCCGATGCAGATGTTTCCTTGCTCTTCTTCAAAGAAGCACGGTAGTTTGGCTGGCAGAATCAATGGCATGCCACAGGGACCATGACGGAATGTAGCCTTCGTCTTCTGTGTGTAGGACCGTTAGATGCTCACCTGTTGTTGGCCATGTTAAAATCTAAGGGAATAACTCACCTGTTAATTAAACAATTGAGGCAGTTTTCTGTCTGCAAAGTTGAGCATAAGTAATCTGTTTTGAATATCTCTGTCTCATCATGTGTGTGTGTGTGTGTGTGTGTGTGTGTGTGTGTGTGTGTGTGTGTGTGTGTGTGTGTGTGTGTGTGTGTGTGTGTGTCCTGAACATAAACAGTAATGTTCATGAATATTCACCTTTCTACAGCCTACACAATATTTTGGACATTAACCTGAATAGCTCGTTCCTTTGAATTACATATCACATGGGTCTGTGTTACAGGAAAACAAATAATAAATCCTTTGTAAATTACAATTTGTATGAATGTTTTTTTGTTTAAAAAGACAACACTTTTGCTTGTCCAGTTCAATGTAGGAGTAATGCAATGGTGATAAGCAAGAGTTATTTTAACAGGAAAACTTGTTATTGTCAAAGTTGCTTTTTTAACCTATAAAAGTTGTAAATAAAAAAAATAAAAATAATGTCACCTAAAAATGGGAGGCTGCGATTTGGGCATTTTTTTTTAAAGATCTTTGTATCTGATTAAGTTAAAACTTGGTATAACTGTTGATGATGTAAAACACAAAACAATTATGCCACTATCTTTGACTTTCACATGTATTCTAGGGAAAAACATTACATGATTCCTGATTCGATGAAAACGTCAGCTTTGGCCTTTTCTTGGACACTTTTCAGCAAGCTCGGTTGATTTTAACTGGGCTTGACTTTACTGATTCAGACCATAATTATTTAGTGACCTTGACCTTGTTTCAAGGTCACAGGTGTGTTGCAAATGTGAACTGCAAGTTGTGTTTGATTCTTGTCCAATCAGAGGTGTGTCGGAAACATAAACTGCAAGTTGGGTTTGTTTCTTTTCCAATCATGTGTGTTGGAAACATAAACTGCAAGTTGGGTTTGTTTGATTCTTGTCCAGTCTAATTTGGATGTAGAGTTTGTTACAGGCATGAGAAAGAGATGCGAGTCTCACCCGTGTATATTCAGGAAGGTCACTGGCATGCTTTTGTTGTTGCTGCTGTTTTTTGGGTGGAGGGGATTTTTGTTTTGCAGTTGAACACAAGTTTCCCCAAGCATCTGCATGTATGGTGCTGAGTGTTTTGCTACAATTTGATTTACAAGTTATATTACAAACACACATGCATGCACACATACATGCGTGTACACACACACACACACACACACACACACACACACACACACACACACACACACACACACACACTTTCTCTCTCATGGATAGGTGTTATTCTGAAATAAAACCAAGAGTAAAACACTGTATTTTTATGCTTTTCCTTTTGAGTTGGACATGCATTGGTTGATGTTTCAAATGTTCATTTGGTCGTTTAATTTGAATAAAATGAAAGGTAACAGTGTCCTGGGCTTCCACTATTACACTCAGTGTACATACCTGGTGAAATATTTAAATGATGTTTTCAAAAGTGTTGACAGAAAATAAAGAACTTGTGTGGGAAACAAGGATTTTGGCTTACAAAGTGTGTGTGTGTGTGGTGTTGTGAGAGTACTTCAAATGTGATGTTACCATGCATGGTTAACTGTTGTCCAGTGTTCATCTTGGTGTGTGTGTGATGTGATTGTTTCTTGTGAGAGTACTTCAAATGTGATGTTACCATGCATATTTAATTGCTGTCCAGTGTTTGCTTTTGTGTGTGTGTGCGTGCACAAACGCTTGTGTGTGTGTGTGTGTGTGTGTGTGTGTGTGTGTGTGTGTGTGTGTGTGTGTGTGTGTATACGATTGCCTTAAAAAAAACTTAAGGTGAAGCACTTTAGAAATTGTCACAGTTATTTTATTGTGGCAATTTGTCTATGGAGCAGTAGCTGGTGCTAATCTTGGAGACTGGCTACTTGGATGGACAGTTTAGAAACAAACCAAGCAACTGGACCCGAAAGTAAAACTGAAAATGCCAAAATAATTGTTCTCTTTTCTTTTACTTTTCACAAAACAAGTACTGGACAACAAATGAATTTTGTGTGACCCCACAATGGAGGTCATATTTCTGCTTGAAGACACGTTAAATTTTTTAGCATCTGGTTTCTGATATAAAGTTGTACAGGAATATATGTGTAAATATTTTAGTGGACTATAGCGAATTTGTATAACAAATAAAAACAAAAGCTGAATGGAATAAAATGTGGCACTAAGAAACACAAATAAAGTGTCCAGTGTGGTGTGAAGAGGTAATTTGATACAAAACATTCAAATGCAAGAATTGTTCACTATAGGTACACATGAAACGGGTAATAAAGATGACGTTTAACTTTTAATACTGAGTGAAAAAATATAATGTTCAAGGAGACAATCATGTAAAGTGACTAAATATACATACACATGCAGTACAATACAATATAGTGATGTCACTTTTTGTTTGATCAATCCATCTCCAGCTAGCAACCACTGGTGATCCTGAAGTTTGAAAGGAAATGTGGAAAATGAGACAGGGACTTTCTGGGCAATAAAGCTATTCCAGGTAAAGTGATAATCCCAGCAACAAAACATCAGCAACTCATTGTGCACGTAACAGAGACTTCCAGTATGTTAGCCCCAAGGGACCATCATCTGGTCATAAGCAGAAAACAGCCATTGAGCAACTTCAGATTCAAACAACACTCAAGTGTACGGTAAACTTTATAAAAACAAAAATTGAAAAAATTGTGGTCAGTTTGATGTATTACAATTGTTTGTGCTTATAAATCCAGTTCTGCTGAAAATCTGTTTTGTTCTGTCATGTTTAGCATATTTTAACCCTTAATGTGCTTAGACGATTAAACAATTGTTGATATAATTTGTGGCAAAATGTGTCACTTACAAGCAGCCAAGAGAAGCATCAGTTTTTTTTAATTCACTCTTGAAATTTACAGTTTCAAATGCACTCACTTGATGCAAATAAAAAATGGTCACATGATGATTCAATGATGAGACCATTTTTAGTTTATATATATAAATCTAAAAGAGAAAGAAAAAAGAAAAAGAAAACATTATTTGATCTGAAAATTCCAGCAATAAAACAAACAGTGCTGAACCAGTAAATGACAGTTACATAGTAATTGGATTGTGATGTCCTGGTAGGTCATGCACAAAACATATGCAGTCACCATTGCAAAGTAAATCACCCTACTCTAACAGTAGCACTTCCAATCTGAACAAGAGGCACACATGCTTGCATGCACACACACGCATGCATGCCTGCACATGCACACACACTGATTTCACGGGTACATGGTTGAGAAGATGCCAACATGCAGCTGCTCTGAAACTGTTGACCAACCAAAGAAGTTGTGCTCAAACATGAGACCTAATTTCTTCAAAGAAACATTGGTCAAAGTATTTTTGAGATGATCATCTGCATTTTCATTCACAAACAAAACAACAAAATTGTGATTCCGCAAAACCGGTAGAGTCATTAGCTTGATCTGGCTGAAGGTATTTTAATGCACACTTTGCTGTCATCGTAAATCATTACATTTATGCATATGATTACAACAATGTCCACTTCTACTAGCAACATCTTTGTCAGCTAAGTATACTTCTACCACCTATGTTTCATGAAAACATTTTTGTTAAAAATCTTCTTTCCAACCTTCCCACAGCAATATACTGTGCATGAAAACAAAAACAAACCAAGTCTGGATACTCAGCCAGGTGTGTACATGTATACAAAAACGAAATACACTTCTTACACAAAAATCTCACAACATCTTGAGCATACATGTTTGAAAATATTTACACAGTGAATATTATGTAGTGATAATACTTCAGTTGGTGGTTCTTTGGGAGACAATGGCATGGGAAAAAGAGTAAAGGAGACGGTAGCCATGGAGATCAGTTTATCACAAAAGTTTGGTTTGATTATTCGCCTAAAACCATTTGTTATGTACGTGGCTCTTTGAATCACAAAAGATTAAAATCATCCTATGACCACAAACCCCAAAAACGCACAATCAAACAGAAAAACAACAACAGTGTTGTTGACGTCAACACCACAATAAGACGATGAAGCTTAAGACATGTATCACAGATAATCCCATTCAGTCACAATCTTCATTTCAGTCCATGCCAACCAATCCCACTATTATTTGACAACATGACATGGTGAGATGAAATGTAAGTACCAACATGTACATGTGCAAGGACCTCTTGATAGCCTTGGAACTATACCCTTGTGGTTTCAAAAGTGTTTGATCCATGTGCAAACACATGCAAAAAGATCACACGGAAATGCTAACAATCCTGCTGTCCATGTCAGAGTTTAGTGTATTATAGAAACACTAAAATAACCAGCATGCACCAAAAGTGTCTGAGTCTTCATAATGTTGGACACTATACAGAAGAAGGAGAACTTAGCAATACATAATTATATCTATGCAAAGT
This sequence comes from Alviniconcha strummeri, assembly GCA_963584105.1. Taxonomy (NCBI): domain Eukaryota; kingdom Metazoa; phylum Mollusca; class Gastropoda; family Provannidae; genus Alviniconcha; species Alviniconcha strummeri. The sequence continues at coordinate 2,608,072 of OY757554.1, forward strand.
TGAGACATCAATACTGCAATATATTTGCAGGCGCTGTTGCTGACAAAACACAATGTCAGAAACAGGTTGTGAATAAGAAGTATAGCATGTTCATTACACAGCTCAGTATTGCTAGAATACATGTCACTACAAGAGACTGAGAGCTAACATTATGCTGGAATTTACATTGTGTGTATAACCTTAGGCAGTGTGGTCTATGTGATGTTCTTGCTGTTGTCAGTGAAGAAGAGACAGGCGACAGAGGCAGTTTTACTTGAGAGAAATCTTTAAGGATTTAAAACGTTGCAGTTTATTCTGCAGCTGGTGTGACATGTGAGGCAGTGAAGGAGAGAGAGAGAGAGAGAGAGAGAGAGAGAGAGAGAGAGAGAGAGAGAGAGAGAGAGAGAGAGAGAGTGGTTTGTGTGTGTGTGCATGTGGGGGGTGGGGGATGCAGGGAGGGGGGTGTTGCCAAGGTTTTATTTACTGAAGACTATGAACTAAAGAGAATTCAAAATAAGTGGTTTTAAATGAAAGGCAGTCTTTCACTTCACACAGAGCTTTAGATGGAAGGGTGAACAAAAATGCTGTCTTACCTGAGAGACAGTCTGCTGTGTAGGAATCATTTACATGTGCAAATATGAACAGAACAGTTTCTAAATGTGTGGCTTTTAACCAGGGTTAACCTGTCATGAGACTGGTGTTTTATCAGGGATTGTATGAGTGTATCATAAAGTGAGATCCAGAGAAGCACAATATGACAACTGAAGAGCTGGTCAGCTACCAGCTGACCACAAATGATAATGCTTGACTGGTATGAAGTCTAATAATCCATTGAGCTCAATTCATTAACACACAGTCTGATCCTATGAGCAATTGAAATTAAAGGCACATTTCCAAAGACACTTTGGATTATTATTCTTACCTCTTTTTTTTCTTTTTTCTTTTTTACATAGCTAATTTAGAACTCTGCTGTTGTATCAACTGGTAAAAAACGACCTGTTTTAAAAATGAAAAACCAACACTAACAACACAAAAAGGAAGTAAAAACCCACTGACCAAAATCCTCCATTGTCAAATAATTCACCATGTTTTGACCAAAAACAACAACAATTTGGGGGGAATAAAAATGGCTTTGTCAACACCCCATAACAGCACTCGTCCTTGAAGAACATGTGCTGGAGACAACACTTATTCGTTAAACACATCACAGAGCTAACATGGATCCTACGCTTACGCTGTTTCTCTTTCCTGCACCTCATTCGACTGCTCTCCTGATGAATCGCCTTTCTGCTCGGTGCCAGACTCTTCTTGTTCCTGCTCCTTCTCTCTCTGTTCCTTCTCTCTCTGCTCTTTCTCTCTCTGCTCTTTCTCTCTCTGCTCTTTCTCTCTCTGTTCCTTCTCTCTCTCCTCTTTCTCTCTCTGTTCTTTCTCTCTCTGTTCCTTCTCTCTCTGTTCCTTCTCTCTCTGCTCTTTCTCTCTCTGCTCGTTCTCTTTCTTCTCCCTCTCTTTCTCCTCCCTCTCTTTCTCCTCCCTCTCTTTCTCCTCCTTCTCTTTCTTCTCCCTCTCTTTCTCCTCCCTCTCTTTCTGCTCTTGTTCTTTTTGCTCTTGTTGCTCCTGCTCTTCTGTTTCGTCAGAGCGCTCTGCCTTCTTCTGCTGTTGTGGCTGCTGCTGCTGCTGCCGACTCTTGGAGCGTCCCTTCTGCTTCTCCTGCAAAAATTGTGACACTGTAGATTATATATATATGTGTGTGTGTGTGTGTGTGTGTGTGTGTGTGTGTGTGGTCTCCATGACTGCCAATTAATTGATTACAAAAAAGTTGTCTGAGACTATATGAGAGAGAGAGAGAGAGAGAGAGAGAGAGAGAGAGAGAGAGAGAGAGAGAGAGAGAGAGAGAGAGAGATTTAAAAGGGGAACCGAAACAAAGGCAACAGAACCTGCTAATACACAGTGAAAGAACTGACAACTGCATGTGCTGAAAACAGTTTTTAAAACACACACACACACACACACACACACACACACACACACACACACACACACACACACACACACACCAAAAATAAAACAAAAAACATGCAGAAGGAGCAAAAATATCTCCAGGGATGTAACACTAAAATCAGATGATGAGCTGACAACACACCAGAAGATAAAAACCTTGCAATGAGACACTAGACAATGAAATCCTTGCAATTACACAACAGATTATAAAAACCTGGTGATGACATAATCAGGTGATGAAAACCTGATGATGGTGCCCCAAATTATAAAATCTGGTGATGGCACCCATGATGATGAAAACCTGATGACGGTACCCCAAATTATAAAAACCTGGTGATGGCATCCATGATGATGAAAACCTGATGACAGCACTCAGATAACAAAAACCTACCCCCCACCCCCCCACTCCTATGATGAAAACTAGGTGATGACATTCCAGACAATGCAAACCTGGTGATGACATACCAGGCAATGCAAACCTAGTGATGACACACCAGATAATAAAAACCTGGTGATGGCACCCCCCAGATGATGAAAACCAGGTACTGACACTCCAGACAATGCAAACCTAGTGATGACACACCAGATGACGAGATCCTGATGGTCAGGTCGACACCTCCCACAGCAAAGGGCCGACAAACGTTGTGATTGAACACCTACCTCCTCAAGCCACCAGTCCTTGGGGAACGCTGAGATGTTGTCCATGAACTGCTGGTTCTCCTCCCAGTCCCGTGCCCACTGCTGGACGCTGTACTCGGGCTTGCGCATGTTGATGCGCTTCAAGATCTCCTGGTTCTCTCGCGTCACCCGCAGCAACTCCCGCTGGCGTTTCTCACGGTTCAAACTGGAATGGGCAAAAACCACTTGGGTGGATATTCAGACTGCTATGCATAGAGCTACAGTCATTCGTTGATGGTTTGTTTGTTTGCCTGTTTTGTTGTTGTTGTTGTTGTAGTGTTCCCAAGCTGAACACTCTGGGTCCCCCCCCCCCCACCTTATATGAAATAATACATTAACAAATGCTTTCCACAAAGTGAAAGGATTGCATGTGTGACTGTTTTGTCTTATTTTACTACCCCGCCACATGGGCTGCCACACACCATCTTCAGAGGATGTTTGTTTGTTTGTTTGCATTGCTCTGCTAAAACCCTGAGGTCCATCCTGTGATGGGTGAGAAGGTAGCATGTGCAACCACTTCAGCAGCTGCATTCCATCTTCAGGGATTTGTGTGTGTGTGTGTGTGTGTGTGTGTGTGTGTGTGTGTGTGTGTGTGTGTGTGTGTGTGTGTGTTTGTGTGTTTGTGTGTGTGTGTGTGTGTGTTTGTGTGTGTGTGTGATGGAAACAATGCAAACCTAGTGTGGAGACCACACACACACACACAACCCCCCCCCCCCCCCCCCCAAAAAAAAAGAGTATTTCCAGCTAAACATGTGTTAGCATCTTGTCAAATAACAACTGTAACACATTCCAGTTGCTTAAGATTTCTGCAATTCAAGCTGATTTAGACTTTTAGAGGTGAAAATAAATTCTGACACACACCTCTTGTACTCATAATTGTTGCGGTTGTCAACTCGCCCTCTTGTCCTCATGATGTAAGACATCTTCTCCAGCAGAATGCGGTTGTCACGCTCGATGGTGGCCAGTCGCTCTTCCTCCAGCTAGAACGATAATAATAATAATAGATTATTTATGGTGAACCATCCTATAAGAGCCCAGAGCGCTTACAAAGATATAAGGATACACTCATCACACACACACACACACACACACACACACACACACACACACACACACACACACACACACACACACACACACACACAAACAGGTGCATGCATGCACACACCAAGACACACCCATGCACACACACACACACACACACGCACTACAAATACATGCATTACTGGTGACAGATTGGTAAAATGACAGATGAGGGTGCAGAGGAGAAGAGATGGGTTTTCAGTTTGACTTAAAAGAAGAGAGTGAAGACGAATGGCTGACAGAGAGAGGAAGTTCCAGAGCACAGGTCCAATGTATTGAAAGGGTCTCTATAAATCTCTATAGAATATAGAATTTCAAAATTCATGCTTGTTACAACATGCATTTCAAACATAACTGAAATACTGCACAGGGAGGAGGAAAAACAACAACAAAGAAATGAATCCCATTCAACAATTACAGGGCAGTACTGCACGTTCAGACAAAACTGAAGGAAAGTCGATCACCATGTTGTTTCGCACTATCAATCACCACACTGCACAATATACAACAATTAATAAAAGTACTGTCTTGTGTGATGCATATGTTTTGTTTTGATTTGCCATGCTGCATCTACAGAAATTAAGGTAATTAATGCTGCCAAGAACTGAAAGAGCTTCCAAAAGTTCTCTTTTTAAAAAAAGCCAGGAATAGGTCAGAATCACTTTGCATGTTTCTCCCATTGCCAGAAATTTTGCCTGTGTAATACAGTGGGACCCCGGATGAAAGACTACTGGGTGATGAGAGACCACTCTGCTTTTAAAGGAACTAGCCCTCCTGAAACTTCTGGCGGAATTTTTGTACCTTGTATTTACTTGCATGCCAGGTGAGTATTATCGTAGGTCTTTGTTGTTTTTGTGTGATGTCTTTCGAGCGCCAAGTAACTCCCTTGTGTGTTGATTCTTTCCAAAATGTGTTTTGTCCAACAGGTAGTAGAATTGAAATCTGAACAGTTATAATGAAAGCTGTGGGCCAAAAGTGAACAAACTGAAAGCTATGTGATCCTCAACACAAAGGGAAAATTAGCACTCAAGAGACATCACAACACAACAACAGAGACCAGAGACACCTACAGTAACTCTCACCTGGCATGCAAGTAAATACAAGGTACATAAACTCCACCAGAGGTACATCCTCATCCACTTCAATTGTTATGTGATTCCTCATTTGTTTGTAGACTGTCTGTTTGTTGCTAGAAGAAAAGGTATACCCTAAAAACAACTGCACACGTTTCTTTTATTTTATTGTCTTACGTAGTAAGTGCTCTCTTGAACCTTTTTTGCTTCATTGCTTGTGAAGCCATTTAGTGAGAGAGCATGCCTCCCTGTCACATTCCTACTGACTGCCAATCATGCCAGCAGTATCACACAAGCTATTATAAGCTAGACATATGTCTGTGAATGTTTTTTGCTCTGCCAAGGTCAAGGGCAAAGGCAAGAGCACTAGAATTGTACGCAGATGGAGCAGGCCCACCAACTGTTTGACGGCTTATTTTCTGGCACTTTATGAATAAGGTTACCCATTTTCACTCACATTTGTGTGTTGGGTTTGATATGTGGCATAAAAGATTTTATGTGAATGAAACAACATAAATATATGGCATACAGGTATATCTGTTTTTTACTGTTTTTATTTACATTGCTTTGCGAAGACTCACGGCACAATAAATTCACACAAAGCCAGGTGCAGCTTTGTGTATTTGTGCAACTATTTTACTGTTCCATGTGCATGTGCATTAAGCAGAAACTCATGCTTGGTATTAATGCAGTTGCAAGCATTTCCACTGCTGTGTATTATACAAAATAAATGTATAGCAAGCGCCTGTGTTACTTTTATCACACTCGCCTAGGGACACCAGCGTTATCAAAATTGTGTCCAGCGAGAACTTCAATCTGGCAATACTCTGATCCCTGACAAACTTTAAAACACTCAGAAACTCATGCTTGGTACTAACAAAGTTGCAAGCATTTCCACTTTTGTGTGTACTATAAATAAACCTACAGCAAGTGCCTGTGTTACTTTTATCACACTTGCCTGGAGACACCAGCGTTATCAAAATGTGTCCAGCGAGAGCTTCAATCTGGCAATGCTCCCACCCCTGACAAACTATAAAACACTTCACATGCCAAGCTGAAGTGCTGTGACTGTGAAATGCCTACCATCCACTAAGTGCAGATGGACACCTCTCTCAAGAAAACTGGGCTCCCTTGTGATCTACTGCTCTTTGTCCCATTGCAGAACTTTTATCTGTGCTGTATATCTAGAGTAAACTAGCTCAGGGGAAACCAATGCATGGCCAGGTAATAGGGCCATTTGAGCTTGGCTTGTAATGAGGAACACATGCATAAATGAAGACAAATATTAACTGGACCTACAGAATGCTGGAATATTATCCACTGCTGTTACTACTGGCGCTGTGAACATGCAAGGTTTTGTGTGGAAGTTTTTTTTTTAATGTGCTACGCATACATTTTCATTCATTCATTCATTCACTACTACTGTTATAGCTGCAGGCTCAATTATCAGGTCTGTTTTACGGAGAACTTCAATTATTCTCACCTGTGACAAAGTTTATTCAAATGGACTCCCAAATCACCTAACTGTTCATAATATGTATCATTTCTGATGCTAATAATGTGTGTGCTTATTTTCTTTTTTTGCTTTAGTTTTTTTCTTTGTTGAAAAAAGAAAAGAAAAAAGAAAGAGAGTCTATATACTTTCTAAATTTTATCATCAACCCTCTTGTTATCCATTTCTCCACTCTCCCCACATTTTATCTTTATTTTCAATTCCAACTGCGGTTGCTGTAGAAGAAACTTATACTTCTTCTTACATATATGAATATTGCATAAGACTGGGTGTTATACTTTGCATAATTCATTTGCCATTTTCAGACGCAGGGAGTATTGAATTACACTAATTACAAGCAGCGAGCCTGACAGCTGAAAATCGAACATAGGGTGTCTATCCATTACGCCACAGGAAAGAATCACTGAATCACCGTAGCAACCATCCTGTCACAGAGAGATAGCAATGTTTGCCCTGGAGTGGGAAAATCAATGGAGCACCTTAGTGGAGCTAGCCTCCACCAAACATGTTTTGCCTCACAGCTAAAAGAGACCCCCCCCCCCCCCCACCCCCCACCCCCACACACACACAAAAACAAAACTCTAACAAAAATAAACAATAAAAACAACAAACAACCTAAAGAGATCCAAACACATAAAAGGTTATTTTATTTTTTTAACCCAAAGATAAAATAATTAAGGCAAGGAGCTGCTTTAAAATGCCTTGTTGTTTTATATCAAATTGAGAAACTGAGCTTCATAGGTGTTCTGTGCAACTGGATGTATCTGGAAAAACACTGTTAAGTGTCATAATTTGCAAAGCCATGGGAGGTGTTAGACTGATAGCTGTGACATTCCTATATGGTGTCCAACTCAAAATTTTGACAACTCAGACACTTTTAATGCATGCTGGGTTATTTGGTGATGGCAGAATCCATCAAATTCTGACATAGACTATGGTAAGAGAGTTGGCAGCACAGAGCAAGAGCACTCACTCTCAAAAACTTAATGCATGCTGGGTTATTTAGTGATTGAAAACTCCATCAAATTCTGACATGGACTATGGTAAGAGAGTTGGCAGCACAGAGCAAGAGCACTGACTCTCAAAAGCCAAGTCACGCACAATCGAGCATGGTCACTACATGGATGGGTGCTAGGCTATGTACCTGCCCTGAGATTTCTTCAGTGTCAAATTCTGTCCAGACTCAAGAAAAGTCCTTTAAGTGGACTCTGAACTGAAGTCTGCCATGTGTATATATATATGCATGTAAAAAAACCCACATAGCACATTAAAGATCCTGTAGTCCATGTTCAGTGGATTATAAAAACACAAAAATAAACCAGTATACCCTAAACAAACTCAGATCTTCACAATGTTGAAGTCATACAGAAGAGGACCCATAGCATGCAAACGTGACCTTTTTGCAAGCATAATTATACACATGGGGAACCTCAGTTCATAGTAAGTAAGTAAGTAAACATGGTGCTTAACATCCACAGAGACAGTAAGGCTTATTAGGGACGGTGAGAAGGGGGGAAAGGGGGTATGGAGGTGGGGGGAGAGGGAGATTATATACCTATTACTACATTGTCACCACCAGAATTACTCCTGCATTAAGATGGGCTGTGATAAGAGCCATTTTAATGTTTCATTAATTGTGAGGGATAAAGTCACAAGAGAGTGTCCACGGACCACAATTTTTGAAGTGAAAGAAGAGCTGAAGCGGATTTGAACCAATGTCCCTCTGCTTACCAGCCAAACACCTTATTGCTAGACCAAACTGGCTCAGTTCATAGTCTCGTCTGAGGACTTTTATAGAGTTTGCACAGAGGAATCTCAGGGCATGTGCAAAGCTTAGCACATATCAGTCACCCATCCATATGGCGACCATACATTTGATCATGTTTAACTTGGCTTTCAAGAGCGAGTGCTCTAGCTCTGTGCCACCATCTCTCCTGTGTATTTTAAACATGTATCTGATCCTGCTAATCATCAATCAAAAAGTTGCTTTCTAAATTATGTGTAAAATCAGTGCAGCAATTCCAAACAAATCCCTCTAGTTTTGGTGTTTAAAACAGTGATCTGTTCTATGTATTCCAGACAAAATGTTCTCTGAGAAGGCTCAATTTGACCTGGGAACACTGAATCAGTGAATGTTTACATCACATACATGTGTGAATGTTGACAACAACCTGCTGATCCAAGAAATCTGAAACAAGAATGACCGCTAGT
>OY757554.1:2621606-2624106 GCA_963584105.1 Alviniconcha strummeri
CGTCAGACGAACGTACTTGGTGTGGAAAAGGCAGTTTCACTACTCTTGTTGCTGTCAGTTGGAGATTTGCAAATCACCTGAAACTCCAGACAATAGAGAACCATTCTACATCACCACTCCCATTTTCTATGTGAATGCAGGTAATGATGGTTGATACTGGTGTTACCTTTAGCTCCAAAACTGATTTTGCCTCCCCTGCTGAGAGAGAGAGAGAGAGAGAGAGAGAGAGAGAGAGAGAGAGAGAGAGAGAGAGAGAGAGAGAGTGCATGTGTTTGCACGTGTGTGTGTGTGTGGTGTGTGTGTGTTTCCTACTTTTTCATTTTTATTAATATGCCTCTGATATTTGCTTACTCCAGTGTCCCCTTTAAGCCTGTTGTTTCAGTGACAGTCCCAAGTCCACTTGAGTTTGTTGTTTCAAACTAAAGGCCAGCACCATATACATGTAGTGATTCTGCTGCTGGATGTAGTAAGCCTGGCCTGTAATAAAGTACAGGAACTCTGACGTTTGTGGAAGTGCTGTTTAGTGATAGTGATAGGACCAGAGGCAGTGGGGCTTTATAGGAACAGCAGTATCACTGTAGCTGCATTTAAACACTGCACGCAGAAGTGAAGATAACGCCCGTCTCCCTTCCCCCTCCTCCCCCTTCCCCCTGCTCCCCAGATGCCCCCCCCCCCACCCCCACCTCCAATCCCTACAGCATTGACCAAACTCATTTGACAGCAAATGGCCACCTATATAAGTCTTGTAAAAATACCTGCTGGTCAGTTAGATGTATTCATTTTTATTATTTTAAGTGAGAATATAATATATATATAATGTGTGTGTGTGTGTGTGTGTGTGTGTGTGTGTGTGTGTGTGTGTGTGTGTGTGTGTGTGTGTTTGGGCGTAAAACAGCAAGATAAAAACACACACACTTTTAGCGTGTGTTTATTTCCTGTGTGAAAGCTGAGGCTATTGCTTGTTACAGCACCACACATTGGACACCTGTACACAGCGCTGCTGGCAGACGTGGCAGCCAGGTGGCAGCGTCTGAAAGGGAAGAACGTTTTCTTCTCCACCGGCACAGATGAACATGGCCTCAAGGTATTAAAGGAGACCCTGAGCCAAAAAAGGTACCATGTACCTTTTGGATAGGAATAGAATGGAAAAAGGCTGACAGGAGTTTTTGTGTTGATTTATTCAGTTTAATTAAGAAACCTGGAACAGGAATGACTGCTAGCATTCTAAAATAAGATACAAACACAAAAAAGGTTCAAATGAAAACTGTTTTTCAGGACAAACTACAGCATGCAAACTTTCATGGTAGTCCCCTTTATGAAGCTACAAAATGACACTAAAACAACAGTTAAACAGTTAAAAATAAAATGTAGAATGAGGACACTTACCTGCTTTTGGCTGAGCTGTGTTGTTTTCATATCCAGTGCTTGGAAGAATAAAGCAAAAATGCAGCTGTAAACACTACCATTTTGTGTCTGGCAGCCTGTGTCTGTGAGGTCATGGACAAGGCTCGTGCACGGGGGGTTATTGTTACATCATGAGCCAGTGTTTTCTGCTTGACATCGGTAAAGGTCGGATGAATGTGGCTTCACCCAGAGGAGCTTCCTCATCTTCTCGATTGCTGCTTCATGGTGTTTAAAGTGCCTGGTACCGTTACTTTCTGGAGGGCACCAGTGTCTCAATACCTCCATCTTCAGCCCTCTAGGTTTTCTGTCGAGGTTATCTCATACTGTGCACTTGCTAAATTCTTCTAAAAAGCAAACTGTTTTATCTGCTTTTCATTCACTGACCAGCTGTCTCGTCTCCGCCCTTGTCTCTGTTCATTCCTAGAAAATTAATGATGGTAATGTCTCTTTGACGCACCTCACCCCCACCCCTTTCCTCGACCCCCAGGTTGTTTTATCAATGCAGTGATGTCTGTGCTGGTGTCTGAGTTAACTTTGTGAGTGTCTTTTGCTTGTGACTGTGTTTCAGATTCAGCAGGCGGCAGGCAAAAACACTGTTGTCCCCCAGAAAAATACTGTGACAGAGTGTCATCACAGTTTAAGGTAAGAGAGTGTGAGTGTGCGTGCACACATGAGAGAGAGAGAGAGAGAGAGAGAGAGAGAGAGAGAGAGAGAGAGAGAGAGAGAGAGAGAGAACTCAAACTTGAGCTCGAACTTAAGAGAGAGAGAGAGAGGCAGGCAGGCTGGCAGACAGAGACAGAGACACAGAGAGGGTTGGAGTAAGTAACCAACTTGTCTGTTTGAGGCCCAGTCAACCAGCATGGTTACATCAGGGCAAGAAGTTTGGATGGAGGGAGAAGGAGGGGGAGAGAGAGAGAGAAAGAGAGAGAGAGAGAGAGAGAGAGAGAGAGAGAGAGAGAGAGAGAGAGAGAGAGAGAGAGAGAGAGAGAGAGAGAGAGAGAGAGAGAGAGAGAGAGAGAGAGAGAGAGAAAGAAAGTAAGTAATTTGGTGTTTTACGCCCATTCAGCCATTATGGTTATCTCAGGGAAATGGAGAG
>OY757554.1:2629106-2651955 GCA_963584105.1 Alviniconcha strummeri
GTCATTTGACATATTAGGGACAAGTTGTGACCAATGCCGAAGCACGGTTCAATAAAAGCCACATACGTAAGGTGTATGCGTGTTTAGCTGTAACCTGCCACCTGCACTTTTGGCAGAATGACCGGGATTTTTTACGTGCTACTGTGGTAACACGGGGGTGGAACGGATACCGAAATAAGAGTCAGCACAGAAAGTCGACCCTGGAGAAGAAAATTCTCCCGCCGTTCCAGCAGGGATTCGAACCCGCGACCTTTCAATCACGGGTCTGGCGCTCTAACCACTGAGCTATCCCCGCCCCCGAATAGCTGCCTGGCATGTCTGGCGCTATTTATAGCTGGCTGGCCCAGAAAACTAAAGGGCTGCTTGGGTGAAGGTGTGTTTGGACCCCAACTAATATCAGTACCCAGTTTCTGGTACAGTCATTTTGTGTGTATGTGTGTGTGTGTGTGTGTGTGTGTGTGTGTGTGTGTGTGTGTGTGTGTGTGTGTGTGTGTGTGTGTTTTAATGGTAGGACTATGCTCTACATAATTATGTACAGAATATCATATTTAGGTTAATATGTATCATGTCAGTGCTCAGAGCATTGATGAGTGCATGATAAATGTACATTCTTCTTCTTCTTATTCTTATTAAGTTAGATAATAATAGTAAAGGCTGAGATCTCAACAGGTGTACGTATGGCTGGATGCGCTGGTCAACTATCTCACGGTGACTGGTTACCCTGACAACCCCAGGCCTGACCGCTGGCCTCCCGCCTGTCAGATCATCGGAAAGGACATTCTCAGGTGAGAACGGAAGAGCAGAAATGAGGTATAGAAGACGTAGAAGAAGAAAAAATACGCAGGAGCTGCTGGAAATGAGGTATTGAAGATGCCTAAGAAAAAAAAAAAGCAAACAATATGCAGGCACTGATGGAAATTAGGTATTGAAGATGTAGAAGAAAAAAAAGAAAGAAAAAAATATGCAGGAGCTGATGGAAGTTAGGTATTGAAGATGTAGAAGAAAAAAAAAAAAAAAAAAAATATACAGGAACTGATGGAAATTAGGTATTGAAGATGCCTAAGAAAAAAAAAAAGCAAACAATATGCAGGCACTGATGGAAATTAGGTATTGAAGATGTAGAAGAAAAAAAAGAAAGAAAAAAATATGCAGGAGCTGATGGAAGTTAGGTATTGAAGATGTAGAAGAAAAAAAAAAAAAAAAAAAATATACAGGAACTGATGGAAATTAGGTATTGAAGATGTAGAAGAAAAAAAAGACAGAAAACAATATACAGGAACTGATGGAAATTAGGTATTGAAGATGTAGAAGAAGAAAAAAAAAGAAATAATAAAAAATACACAGGAGCTGATGGAAATTAGGTACTGAAGATGTAGGATAAAAATATGCGGGCGCTGATGGGTTCAAAGGGTGAGATAATAAAGCTCATGTGTTTTGTTTCTCTTCTCAACATTTCTTTGCGTTTGGAGTTTCTCCCTTTGAAAATTCATGCCATTTATCTTGGGATACTTGTCAACTGTGACGGGAGCTGGGTGATGATGATGATGATGATGAGTTGATGCTTAATGTCCTCAGATGTCATTTGACATATTAGGGACAAGTTGTGACCAATGCCGAAGCACGGTTCAATAAAATCCACATACGTAAGGTGTATGCGTGTTTAGCTGTAACCTGCCACCTGCACTTTTTGGCAGAATGACCGGGATTTTTTACGTGCTACTGCGGTAACACGGGGGTGGAACGGATACCGAAATAAGAGTCAGCACAGAAAGTCGACCCTGGAGAAGAAAATTCTCCCGCCGTTCCAGCAGGGATTCGAACCCGCAACCTTTCAATCACGAGTCCGGTGCTCTAACCACTGAGCTATCCATGCCCCCTGGAGCTGGGTTACCTCACCAGATTACTTATAGTTGTACATAACTTTGAGAAGATTACAACTAGGATTCAAACCCACAACCTCTCAATCTTTCCAGCATCTTAACTACCTTGCCATGCCAAATTCTAGGTCTAACTGGGCAGTGATGGAAATCAACATGATCTGCATGTTACCTGCTATCGGGGAGCAGGGATAGCTCAGTGGTTAGAGCACCAGACTCATGATCACAAGGTTGCGGGTTGAAATCCCTGCAGGAGCAGTGGGATAATTTTCTTCTCCAGGGTCAACTTTTTGTGCTGACTATTATTTCAGTATCCATTCCACCCCCGTGTTACCGCAGTAGTACGTAGAAGATCCTGGCCACCAGAAGTGCAGGTGGCAGGTTACAGCTAAATATGCATGCACCTTACGTATGTGGCTTTGCATGAAGTGATATGGTGTATGGTTGTCTGGTGTACACAGAATGCGCTGAGATGGCAGCAGTTTCATGTGGCACCAGCCATGCCAGCACAGTGAGTACACCACTTCGGTGGATATTCAAAAGCACACTATAAAAGGCTAGTCACTCGTGTAGAATCTCATGCGAGAGCAGTGAGTCGGCTCGAGAGTGGAGAATAGCGCTGTATAAAAGCGATCAACAACAGCAACAACCTGCTGACGTGAAGAACCGTAGAATTCGGCTGAGAGAAGCTTCCCCCCCCCCCCCCGTTGGTTTGTCGGCAACTGGATTTTAACGTCTTGTTAGAGCGCTGGGTAAGGATTGTGCGTTTTACCTGTTGCTGTTTTGACGCGCAAGCCTTCTGGGAATGTTTCAGGTTTCACGCAGTGTACTGGCCGGCCTTCCTGCTGGCAGCAGACATGATTCCCCCCAAGTCGTTGCTCTGTCATTCTCACTGGATGGTGGAGGGACACAAAGTGAGTCACTCGGCATATGCTTTACCGTGCGGTTAAAGGAACTTTCCTTCCCAGGCTAAACTTCTCTTGTGCTTGGGGCAGGTTGAAAGAAAATGATCCACAGTTACAGTTTTGCGACTGAATGTGGTATTGATTTTATGTTGATTTTAAAAGGTGACTTTTTGGGACACCATCACCAACACTTGTTTGACGGGTTTATTACCATGCTGTGCGCTCTTTCCCTGTGCTTCATTTTGACGTCACCAAAATGTCTTTGGTGTTCCGGATAGAACACCAAGAAGCTGTCAGTTTTGCATTCAGGTCACGGAAGAAATACATGTAGACTGTAATCATGTGCATGGGATGCACATGATTACAATCTACATTGTTCTTATCTCTGTGGAACGAACTTCTGATGATGCATTGTAGCATTCTAGAAAAATGTAAATCCACAAGCAAAGGCACGGTGTATTGTGATGTACCCCAATCTATTTTTTAATTCATAATGATTAATACTTTTTCGTAAAATCAGCTCCAGCTGCTTACATCCCAGCCTGTCCCAGCCCCCCATTGTTACTTGCACCAGTGGTAAAAAGATGGTTCTCTGTCACTTTGGGAGGCTATGGTGTAAGCAGACTGGCAGAGGTGAAAGGGCAGTAGGCTAGTGTCGAGTGAGTGGGTTGCATGCTTGTAAATGCTTCGAAGTGTGACGGTTTGTGAAAAGGCTTCAGAGACTGCGTGCAGATGTCCAAAAGCCGGGGTAACGTGGTGGACCCGGTGGAGAGACTGGGGACGTTCACCGCTGACGGCCTGCGCTACTTCCTCCTCAGGGAAGGGTCCCTGGGCTCCGATGGAAGTAAGCAGCTGAGAGAAAAGTTGGCATTTTGTTTGTGTGCATTTTGCACCGGGCCTGTATTCATGAAGAGCAAATAAAGTTAAAGACGGACAGCCTCTAATGCCAGTTAGCTAAAGAGTTCATAAGTCCAGCCTTTGTTCCAAATAAAGTTAAAGACAGATAGTGTCTAATACCTAGTTAGCTAAAGAGTCCACAAGTCCGGCATTTGTTCCAGGTAGAGAAATGATGGCATCTTTTGTGTGTTCAAATGTACAGGGCCCATATGTATGAAAAGCAAATAAAGTTAAAGATGCATAGCCTCTAATCCCAGTTAGTGAAAGAGTTTTGTTTTGCAAATGTACAGGGCCCATACGCATGAAGAGAGCAAATAAAGTTAAATATGCATAGCCTCTAATTCCAGTCAGCTAAACCTTTTTTGTTTCGCAGATGTACCGGTCCCATATGTTTAAAGAGCAAATAAAGTTAAAGATGCATAGCCTCTAATCCCAGTTAGCTAAAAAGTCCATAAGTCTGGCCTTTGTTCTAGATAGAGAAATGAAGCTATAACTTTAAATGTGTTTAGGCCGACCAAACAGTTCTGCTTGCAGTCCACTCCATCCATGCCAATTTTTCATCATTGTTGTTACCTTTTAGAAGATAAATGCAATTATAGTGCGCTATTTATTTGCTCTTCATACAACCTCCTACAACTATTAATTTTAGTTTAACCAAAAAGTAAGTGGTTGAGCTTTTCACTTCATTTTTCATCATTTTTGACTGTGTAGCTGTTGTTTAAGTGTCCTTTTGTAGCTTGACAAAGGTGACTAACCTGAAAAATTGCCGGTTTTGTCTTGTCCTAATAAATAGCGTTCTTTTGAACCTTTCATGTGTTTTGCTCTTCATACATACAGGCCCTAAACTGTGAAAACAGTGCATGAAAGCGTGTACTACTTAAAACTGTGGGGTGCGTGAGATGCAAGCCAAAGTAACTGAATGTATGTAAACAAAGACTGCACCAGCATCTGCAGAGACATGCTATACCAAGATAGTGCAATCCACACTCAGATATGAGGGTGGGCACAAAAGAGTTAACACTCCTCTCCAACTGGCAGGGGAGATAAAATAAAAACTTAGAATCAAGGGCTTTGTTTTAAAAACTCTGTTGATTTTATTTTCAATCTACAGTGAACTCAAACACATGAAAGATTCAAAAGAATGCTTATTTATTCTGACACAGACAATGCAATGGCAATTTTCAGGGAAATCCCTTTCTTCAGGCCACAAAATGACACTTAAACAACAGCGAAAGGGTTAAAAACAGTGAAAAATGATATGAGAGGTGACGTTTTATCTTTTATGTGTTTGGGTCTTATTTTAGAATGTTAGAAGTCATTCTTGTTTCAGTTTTTTTTTTTTTTACAATGAATTCACTAGCGTTGGTGTCAGATAGTGTACCCAACTGTGGAAAGCACTGTGAAGTGTCACAGCTGGCCCGACAGCTTCCCACTGCTTCGTTTGATCTTTGGGGAGCAGGCACAGCTCAGTGGTTAGAGCACCAGATTCTTGATGGAAAGGTCATGGGTTCGAGCCCTGGCAGGAACAGCAGGAGCATTTTCTTCTGCAGGGTCAGCTTTCTGTGCTGACTCTTACTTCAGTATAACTTCCACCCCTGTGTTACTGAAATTACCAATAGTATGTGAAAGATCTCAGCCATTCTGCCAAAAGTGCAGGTGGCAGATTACAGCTAAACATGCATGCACCATATGTCTTTGGCTTTGCATGAAGTAATGTAAAAATGGTGCCATGTAAAAGATCCTGGTCATTCTGCCAAAAGTTCAGGTGGCAGGTTACAGCCAAATATGCACGCATCCTATGTATTTGGCTTTGCATGAAGTGATGTGACCCGGTGCATGGTCGTATGGTGTACACAGAACATGCCAAGACGGCAGCAGCTTTACATGGCACCAGCTATGTAACAACCAAACAATGCTGAATGCACACCACTTCGGTGGATATTCAAAATGCACTACAAAAAGCTACAGTCACTCATATAGATTCATTTAGGGGGCGGGGATAGCTCAGTGGTTAGAGCGCCGAACTCGTGATTGAAAGGTCGCGGGTTCGAATCCCTGCTGGAACGGCGGGAGAATTTTCTTCTCCAGGGTCGACTTTCTGTGCTGACTCCTATTTCGGTATCCGTTCCACCCCCGTGTTACCACAGTAGCACGTAAAAAAATCCCGGTCATTCTGCCAAAAGTGCAGGTGGCAGGTTACAGCTAAACACGCATGCACCTTACGTATTGAACCGTGCTTCGGCATTGGTCACAACTTGTCCCTAATATGTCAAATGACATCTGAGGACATTAAGCATCAACTCAACATGTAGATTCCCTTGGGACAAAAGCACAGTGAATCTGCTCGAGAGCGGAGAACAGCGCTATACAAAAGCAATCATCATCATCTTGTTCCTCATGTGATGCAAGTAGGGATCCCTTGTGTCCAGTATTAAAGAGGCAGTGCGAGCAACACAGGAGAGCAGGGACACTTGTTATCACGTGCAGCCTGTCCAGATATCTGTCAAGATCGAAACAAAATTTAGGACAGTATAAAATAAAGCAGCGTTTTTTTTATCATTGTTATTGATCGCTTTCCCATAGTGCTGTTCTCTGCTCTCAAGCAGACTCAACTGCGCTCACATCTCGTGTGATTCTGAATGAGTGACTGTGTCCTTGTATAGCACATTTTTTTAAACATCCATGGAAGTGGAGTACTGACAGTACTATTTGGTTGTTGCATGGATGGTGCCACATGAAACTGCTGCTGTCTCGGCGCAAGTTCTGTGTACACCATACAACTATGCACCAGTTTACAATTTCACTTTCAGACACAATCCATGATTTTAAGTTTTTATTTTGGTCTGTTCCGTCTGTTGGATGAAAAGTGTTTTTACTGAGATGGCTGCTTCCTCTAATGCATTTCATAATAAAAGTTTCATCCAACAGACAGAACAGACCAAAATAAAAACTTAGAATCATAGATTGTGTCTGAAAGTGACACTGCAAACTGGTGCATGGTTGTATGGTGTACACAGAACTTGCGCCAAGATGGCAGCAATTTCACATGGCACCAGCCATACAACAACCAAATAGTGCTGTCAGTACAGAGAGAGGGAAGTGAAGGGTTGTGAGATTGTACGTGTGTGTGCGCGCGCGCGTGCATTTGTGTGCTTGCATGTATGTGTTTATGTGTGTGTGTGCATGCATGTGTGTGTGCGTGTGTGTGAACGTGCATGAGTGCGTGGGTGGATGAGGGGGGAGGTATAGAGCAAGATATATAATGCATTATTAAATTAGGTTGTGTATTGCTGTAATGTTTCATGTATAGCACTTTGAGCCTCCCACATATATAGCCATAGAGGGATTCGGCGCATTAACAACGCATTTATTACTATCATTATTATGACTTCCCCTCCTAGACTACTGCGATACCAGGGCTCTGCAAAGGATAAACAGCGATTTGGTCAACAGCATTGGCAATCTTCTGAGTCGCACCACCGCCCCATCTGTCAACAAGCAGCAACTCTTCTTCCCCCCTGTGGAGGACGAATGTGTCTTGGAGAAGTTCCTGTCCGAAGAAGACATCAAGATGTACCACTCACTCCAGTGTTTACCAGGCACGTGCTTACTTCGCCTTCGTTTGGATTTATCGTGTCGTTGTAACAGTGAGCCTGAATGTTTGTGTTACAAAGTGAGACTGCGTTTTTGCGTTACAAGAGTGAGCCTGTGTTTTTATGTTACAAGAGTGAGCCTGTGTTTTTATGTTACAAGAATGAGCCTGGGATTTTTATGTTACCAGAGAGAGCCTGGGATTTTTATGTTACAAGAATGAGCCTGGGATTTTTATGTTACCAGAAAGAGCCTGGGATTTTTATGTTACAAGAATGAGCCTGGGGTTTTTATGTTACAAGAATGAGCTGGATTTTTATGTTACAAGAAATGAGCCTGGGATTTTTATGTTACAAGAATGAGCCTGGGTTTTTTATGTTACAAGAATGAGCCTGGATTTTTATGTTACAAAAATGAACCTGCATTTTAGGTTGCCTGGGTGGGTGTAATTTTTTTTTATATTAGATGAATGAGCCTACATTTTCAGGTTACAAAGGTGAGATTCCATTTTTATGCTACAAAAACAAAACTGCATTTTTATGCTAGAAAAGGAGCCTGCGTTGTTATGTTACAAAAGTGAG
The DNA here is from genome assembly GCA_963584105.1 of Alviniconcha strummeri. NCBI lineage: Eukaryota > Metazoa > Mollusca > Gastropoda > Provannidae > Alviniconcha > Alviniconcha strummeri. The sequence goes on from OY757554.1 coordinate 2,636,958, forward strand.
CCTGCATTTTTGTCCCCAAAACAAGTGCACATTTTTTTGTTTTGTTTAAAAAAAATGAAAATTAACCCTTTACCCCCAAACTAATGAGAAAGTTATAAAAGGGTTATTTATAGGATGCTGAGATCATCCAAATGCTGAAGTCATTTGAGACCAGGACAGGAAAAATGCAGGTGAAACTTCAGCGCAAGTACCAGTCAAATGTAAACATGGTGAATTGAAAAAGGGATCCTCTCAATCTTATGCCCTTCTCATAAATGCACAGGTTTGGTGCTAACGTTTGGCCTAGCGGTAAGGCGTTAGGTTGGTAAGCGGAAGGACCTCGGTTCGATGCCGCTTCAGCTCTCCTTTCTCTTCAAAAAAGTTGTGGTTTGTGGACACTGTCCTGTGACTTTGTCCATCACGTCCTACTGAAACATTAAAATGGCTCTCATCGCTGCCCATCTTAATGCAGAAATCATTCTGATGGTGACGGTGTAGTGGTAGGTATATACTCTCCCTCTCCCCCCGCCTCCATACCCTCCCCCCCCTTCACTAATAAGCCTTATGGTTTCTGGGGATGATGAGCACCATGTTTACTTACTTACTACGTATACATGAAGTGTGTCTGTGTGTGTGTGTGAAACTGAGCCATGGTGTGTGTGATTGTGATTATGCCATGGTGTGTGTGTGATATTGTTTTAATTCTGTGTGTGGTACTTTATTTTAATTATATTACCTTGAATAAACAAAACAAGTAGGTGATCATAAATTAATTACTATTTTATGATGACGTCACAGTTTGTTCTATATTTATAACTATGGTTAAGACAAGATCCTTTGTTGGTTGTGTTTTTTTGTTTGTTGTATTCATCTTTTAACTTTACGTATTCATTATTTTATGAGCCCGCCATGACCACAGCAAAACTGCTCCTTGTGGGATAATTAAAGTTTTTTTGAATTTGAATACAATGTTGACAGAGGAGCAGATATATATATATACACACACCTTGGCGCTAACCTACAGTGTATTTTTTTGTCTGTAAACAAACAAAATCTTCTCTTTTTCAGAGCAAGTGGATGAACTGTATGAATGCTTTGCCTTTTCACACGTCATAGACCTTCTGCTGAAACACATTCACTGGGCCAACGCCTTGGTGCAGAGGCACCAGCCCTGGGACCTTGTCAAATCAGGGGACACAACTTGCAACCAGCATCTGAGAGTGGTCCTTCATGTCGCCATGGAAACGCTGAGGGTGTGCGGAATTCTGCTGCAGCCGATGGTTCCACAGCTGGCCAATCGTTTGCTGACGAGACTTGGGGTTCCCCAGGACTGTCGCGGCATAGACGATGTACAGAACAATGTTTGCAAGAGGGAGTGCTACCCTCTCGGGAAAAAAGTGACACTGCTGAAACGGATTCCAAAGGCGTGTTGACCTGGGCCACCATTTCCCAGGTCTGTCATGTCATAGTGGATGTGCAGAACTGCATTCACAAGAGGGCGGGCTACCCTCTTGGGGAAAACAGTATCACTGCTGAAGTGGATTCAAGGGCGTGAAGACCTGAGGGCGTGTTGTTCAGACATGGCCGGAAACAAATGTAGCTACTGTGATAGTGATTAAGCTGACTTGCTTTGCGGGATCTCTGAAATTTTGTAGTCCACACCTACACCATCACTCTCTTACAAGCCGCACTATTAGTCTGAGAGGAACAGTCTCCAACAGGTCAGATTCAAACTTTGTCAATGCGTCACCCACTGGATGGCTTGAAAATGGCCAGTTCCTTTTCTTCAGCATTCCAGGACCCCCCTACCCCCCCCCACCCACCCCATCCTCCAACATTTAGCTCGACAGTGCTTATGAAGTTGGCTGTCTGAGCCAGGCATCTCACACCATCACTCTTTCACAAGCTGCACGATTAGTCTGAGAGGTACGGTCTCCAACAGGTCAGATTCAAACCTTGTCAATGTCTCACCCATTTGGTGACTTGAAAACGGCCAGTACCTTTTCTTCAGCATTCCAGGATCCCCCCCACCCCAGCATTTAGCTTGACGGTGCTTACGAGGTTGGCTGTCTGCGCCAGGCATCTTCCTTGGAGCCCCGGGGCTTTGTTTCTGCATACATGGCTCCCTGGGGCCAAGGCTGTGTCTGTGGTTCCTTGTGTAGGGGGCAGAAATGCTGAACATGGAGTGGGGTGAAAATAGAGAGCATCTGATGGGTATATTATTATTATATTTACGCTCTTTCATGTGTGTAATACCTTCTGTGCTACAGATCAAAGTACACCCACACATGCACACGCACACAATTGAAAGCAGGCACCTTTGTTAATATAAAGTGCCAGAAAATGAACCCACAAGAAATTAACGCAGAATCAGGCACACACATACACACGCACGCACGCACGCGCGCACACACACGTGCGCAAATGAAAGCAGGCAACTTTGTTAATATAATGTGCCAGAAAATGATCCCACAAGAAATTAATACTGGATCAGGCCTGCTGAGTAAGTTGTCTGACAAAGAGATCTGAAACTACTTTGACAAACTAAAAAATCATGACGTACGCTGAGGCATTTTGCAACTGCAAGCTCGATGTAAATACAGCAGACCATTTTAGCATTGCCCACAAAAGCACAAAGGAATCAAGACTTAGACTTCTTCACTTCAAATTTATTCACAATACCTATCCAGCTAATGTTTTCTTTGCCCATGGAATCACAAAGGAATCAAGACTTAAGACTTCTTCACCTCAAATTTATTCCCAGTATGTATTCAACTAATATTTTCCTGTGTGAGATGGGAATAATGTCTTCAAACAAATGACTCTGGTGCTCAGAAACAGATTTCATCAAATATGCTTCCCCCCCCCCCCCCACTTTTTTCTTTCTCGATGCACAAAGCTCAAGAACTTTTGGAAATGTGTTCAACAACTCAACAGCCTTAACTAAATATGACAAACACCTGGAAATCACAGTAAAAATAGTACTATTTGGTTCCTCAAAAACTGATATAAAGATAGAGAAATTAAAAAATAAATAATCATTAAAAAAAAGAAGAGGAATGTCATGTATATTAAGAGGAACTACACCAGGTGAATGTTCTCACTCTCCGCTCTCCTCTGTCTCAGGCTTTGGTCGACAGAACTGCACGATCTGCTCTGTCACAGTCTTTGCTCTGTCAGCAAAGTGCTGACACTCTTGAACTTCATTCTGCAGCATGTAGTGGCGTTTCCTCAGAAGGTTCTTCCAGTCTGTCGGTACCTCAAAGTCCAAGCAGTTCTCCAAGTCTCTCAAGCGCATCCACGTCTTGTGCACTCTGTCATACAGCTCTTCAATCGCTGACCGACGTTTCTTTGCTCTGGCCAGCAGCTTCTGCAGTTTCTGGTCAGTCTCTGTCAACTGACTCTCATCTTCTGCCCTCTTGGCAAGACTGCGCGCATCGTCTCGAATATTCTCCAGATCTCTGAACTCCGTACGAACGCTGCTTGCAACAGTAATGGTTGTGTTGATCTGGTCCTCCACTTCTCTGTATCTCCCTTTTAAAAACAAAATGACAGAAAATAAAAAAGACATTTTTAAAAGAACTGTTTGACTGATGTATCTTCTTCCTTTTTCTTTAATTAAGTCTTTTCACATAAGTTATATCAGATTGATCTTACAATTAGCAAGACAACAACATATGTCAGCAAGTTATACCCCCAAAATAAAGACCTCAAAACAAAAAACAAAAAAACTAAAGTCTGAAGAGGTGAAAGTAAATACAACCTGGATGAAATATATCCAAACCTGAACTTTAACCATTGTTGAAAGTCAGGGGTTAAAAAATCACCCATACCTCTTTGTACATGGTCATAACTCACTCACACTTGATGACTTTGTCAACTTTTGATGACTTTCTCAACTTAGCACAATCGCATGTGTTCGCTAAAACTGGCATGTTTGGTTTTTTGTCAATACATCAAAAGGTAAATAAAATAATGCAGTTGCACTGTACGTGGCTGTACATCCTGAGTAAACACACCCACACCTTTGAGAGGAAACCTTATCTGCTGCACAGCATGGATGTGAACACACCAATACTTTAGGAAGGAAACCTTATGTGCTGTAACATCACCCATAATTTACTGAAGAAACCTCAGGTGCTGTAACATTGTGGGTGTGAAAACATACCTATACTTCAGGGAGGAAACCTTATGTGCCATACATCCAGGGTGTGAACATACCTATACTTTAGGGAGGAAACCTTATGTGCTGTACATCCAGGGTGTGAACATACCTATACTTTAGGGAGGAAACCTTATGTGCTGTACATCCAGGGTGTGAACATACCCATACTTAGGGAGGAAACCTTATGTGCTGCACATCATGGATGTGAATACATCAATACATTAGGGAGGAAACCTTATGTGCCATACATCCAGGCTGCAAACATACCCATAATTTAGGGAGGAAACCTTATGTGCTGTACATCCAGGGTGTGAACACACCCATACATTAGGGAGGAAACCTTATGTGCCATACATCCAGGGTGTGAACACACCCATACTTTAGGGAGGAAACCTTATGTGCTGTACATCCAGGGTGTGAACATACCCATACTTTAGGGTGGAAACCTTATGTGCTGTACATCCAGGGTGTGAACATACCCATACTTTAGGGAGGAAACCTTATGTGCTGTACATCCAGGGTGTGAACATACCCATACTTTAGGGAGGAAACCTTATGTGCTGTACATCATGGATGTGAACACATCAATATTTTAGGGAGGAAACCTTATGTGCTGCATATTGTGGGTGTGAATGCCCCCCTACTTCAGTGAAGAAACCTTATGTGCTGCATATTGTGGGTGTGAATGGCCCCCTACCTCAGTGAAGAAACCTTATGTGCTGCATATTGTGGGTGTGAATGACCCCCTACTTCAGTGAAGAAACCTTATGTGCTGCATATTGTGGGTGTGAATGGCCCCCTACTTCAGTGAAGAAACCTTATGTGCTGCATATTGTGGGTGTGAATGACCCCCTACTTCAGTGAAGAAACCTTATGTGTCCAGCATTGTGGGTGTGAGCACACCCATACTATTTACAAGAAGGAAATACTTCCACGATTTGTGTGTTTTCAGACCAGCACGTGTCTTTTCTCAGTTTCCCCTTTAAGACGGCTGTGGCAGAATGAAGCAGACAGATGTGATTACTTACTTTTATTGTCAGCTGTCTGAAACGACTCCAGGTAAAAAGGATGAACTGCCTGGAGCGACATCTCATCTATGCTTAAGACTCCCACGCCCGAGTCAGTGCAGATGTCTGTGTCAACATCTCTGGATGATATAGGTGAAGATGGGTAGGTTCCAGATGATCCTGCATCATGTAGCTTCAGCCTGGACAGGAGTCTCTCTGGTCTCTGGAGCATGTGTACAATAATGAGCACATAACAGGCTGCATAAATACAATACTACTTGATTAATCCTTAAGAAGGAAGTTCAGCTGCCTGCCTCTGACAAAGAATACAAAGTACATAAAAAAAGTAAGTAAACACTATACAGTTTCACCCACTTAATTAGAATAAAAACTCAATAAAATGAAGTAAATAAACCGTAAGAAGAAAATACAGTTGCAATCACAATGGTGCAAATAAATAGATAAAAATAGATAAAGTATTTGTAAAGCGCAAAACTTTCTTCCTAGAGACAACCCTAGCATGTACATGCACATGTGTGTGTGTGAGCACTCACACACACACACACACACAGGCACCTGCACACAAGAGCATTCAGACTACATTCAGCTTAGTTTACACAGTTTGAAATGGGCAGCAAAGAGAGACTTGAGAATGAAATGGATGAAGTCAGCAGCACTGAACAGAAAACCTGGCAGGTGTACAGTTCTGGGAAAAGAACTGTTTTTAGGTTCCATTCAAATAAGTCCAGCGAGGATTTCTGTCGGAGAGGAAGTGGAAGATCCTGTAGATGGACCACAAGTAAGTAACTCGCTGTTTTATGCCCAGTCAACAGTTATATCAGGGCGAGTAGATGGACCGATTATCAGCGGAGTATCAATGATCAACAGAAAAAAGGTGGGGAAGGAGGGGGTAATTACATTCTTTCCAAACAATTAAACCATCACGAGTAACACTCTCTGCTAAAACTGAAGATTTTCACAGATTCAGCATCAGATTCATTGTCTGTCTGAAGCGTTGGAACACTGATTGCCTCTGGCACAAGCTTCTACTGTGAACATTTAAAGCTGTTTACAGGTTGGGTTGCCTGCCCTTGTGAACATTTAAAGCTGTTTACAGGTTGGGTTGCCTGCCCTTGTGAACATTTAAAGCTGTTTACAGGTTGGGTTGCCTGCCCTTGCCAGGGCTTGCTTTCTCCCAAGGCACAGAAATAACTTCCCTTTTCATAGTATGGCCCACAACCCCCCTCCGCCTTTACTTACAGTACGATCATATTTGGGTGCAGACGGCTGCAGAGGAGAAAAGCAAGTGCAGGTGAAACCCAGCAAAGCAACTGCCATGTAATTGCCTGCGTCACCAATCTTCTTTTTCTGTAGCAGCTTTTTCATTTCCTGGCAGAGTTGGGGATTATACGCGTTTCTCTTCAAAAGATCAAAGATCACTGCCCATTCTTTTTCTCCACTGTGCTGGAATGCCAGGAGTCGACTGAAACAGACCAACCAACCAACCAACGCTGAATGTATGAATGACCGATAGTTTACAAGGTGTATAAAACACTTCCATGTGAGAATGTATGTTCACAGTGCAGGGGCTGTGAAGAAAGCAGTAGACGTTTTCACACATGCACACTGTACCAATAACAATGAGTTTCACCTCCCCCCTGATACACACATGCACGCACTCACATGGATGCATGCACACACACACACACACACACACACACACACACACACACACACACACTGTAAGAATCACAATGAGTTAAGGCTGCCCCCTCCCCCTTCCAGATATATGCGCATGCACACATATGAATGCAAATATGTGTGCGCACACCCCCACTTGAAAAACGAAATAGCCTGCATCAGCTTTTGTGATCTTGTGATCTTTCATAGTTGTGTGTGTGTGTGTGTGCATGCATGTGTGTGTGCATGCATGCGAGTGTATGTGTGTGCATCTTTCACATAGCTATAAAACCTGCTGTTGAACCCTTGTTAATGTCTACATTATGTGTTAGCTTTTGTTAAATTGCTGATAACATTTTCCATCTCGATCATCGATGTAACATTATGATGCCACATTATGCTTCTTCAGCACTTTGAGTCACAGGGTAGATGCTTTACAAATTCCGTTATTGTTATTAGTATTAAAGGGGAAAGGGTGAACAAGCAACGAAAAAAGCCCACCGAGGGCGTATTGAGCAGCACTTTGAGTCACAGGGTAGATGCTTTGCAAATTTCCATTATTGTTACTAGTATTAAAGGGGAAAGGGTGAACAAGCAACGAAAAAAGCCCACCGAGGGCGTACTGTGCAGCACTTTGAGTCACAGGGTAGGTGCTTTACAAGTTTCCATTATTGTTATTCGTATTAAAGGGGAAAGGGTAAACAAGCAACAACAACAAAAAGCCCACTGCAGGCATATTGTGCAGCACTTTGAGTCACAGGGTAGGTGCTTTACAAATTTTCATTATTGTTATTAGTATTACAGGGGAAAGGGTGAACAAGCAACAACAACAACAAAAAAGCCCACTGAAGTCATACTGTGGTTCTTACTTGTACTCCTCTTGACCACAGCACCCTGTTGATGGTAGAATGTCAACCACTCTCTTCAGATCTATTCTCTTCATCATCCTGTGGCGCAGGCACTTCACGGAACAGAAGTCTGCATCCTCCAGCCTGAACTCTTTCTTCCTCAGAACATGAGGATACTCCATCTTCAGCTTGGGTACGAAGCTGCTTGCAAAGTCCTCTTCTGGAATCTTGTGCAGCAGCGCAAAAAGTTTGCGAGCCTTATCCCGTCGCGTTCCTTTCGCTTCAATCGCCTGCTCGTCCTCTGAGCTGAGAGCCTCCACTTTTCGAAGAACATCCACTAAGCCACATTCGATTGGGTTAACGTTAGCCAGGAAATCAGGCTGAATCTCTTTCAGAAACTCGTCTTGGTCTGTGAACAAAACAGTCTCTGCAAAGACAAAAAAGAAAGAAAGTAACTTGGTGTTTTACGCCCAGTCAACAGTCAACCAGTAGTTATGCCAGGGCAATACAAACAAGAAAAGTCTGATAAAATTGAAGCACAGACACAAAATTCTTCTTCTTCTCTTTAGTGTCCATCTTCAAACAACTTGATGACGGACACTTTTAGGACATGTTGCGTTATTTTGCAGTTTCTGTAGTCTGCTCAACTCTGACAGTGACTACAGGATCTTTAATGCGCATATAATATATAGATGTGATAGTTTTGCACGTGTTTATGCACGGAGGACTTCAGTTCATAGTCTCATCCAAAGGACATTTGCAGAGTCTGCACAGAATCTGACTCCGGAAAAATCTCAGAAGTAAGTAAGTAAGTAAACATGGTGCTTAATGTCCATAGAAACCATATGGCTTATTAGGGACGGGGAGAAGGGGGGAAGGGAGTATGGAGGTGGGAGAAGAGGGAGATTATATACCTATCACTACTCTGTCACCACTAGAGTGACTTCTGCATTAAGGCGGCCAGTGATGAGAGCCATTTTAATGTTTCATTAACTGTGAGGGACAAAATCACAAGACAGTGTCCACAGACCACATCTTTTGAAGAGAAAGGAGAGTTGAAGTGGATTCGAACTGAGGTCCCTCTGCTTACCAGCCTAACGCCTTACCACTAGGCCAAACTGGCTCACTGAATCTCAGAAGTCACAAAGTCTAGCGTATAATGGTCACCTACCCATCTGGTGACCATGCTTGATCATGCTCAACTTTGGCTCTTGATACAGGGAGTCAGTGCTGCTGCCTGGTGCCACCGACTCACCAGATGTTTATAATGAAGTCATAATTTCCATGACGCAATGGACTTGATATCACATAAATTCTGTGGTGATGACGTGGAGCTTAATGTCCTGGGATGTCGGGTTGACATACTAGGGACAAACTGTGACCAATGTATGTGCATGGTTCAGTGTTGCTTTACGTCCACAGAAACCGTAAGGCTCGTTAGGACGGACAGCTCAGGATGGCCTCCTTGACTTTCACACAGCTCCTGAACTCTGTGAATTCTGTGGTATATATGTGTTACAACCTAAAACTAAGATGGTACAAAAAAAAATAAAAAAATATATAGGTAGATAGATAATTGGTTTTAATGCCCTATTAGCCATGGCAGTTACAGGGTGAACTAAAAATGTCTATTCTTACATATTTTTTTCACTTGTATTTGTAATTTACTTTCTGATATAACTATCTACCATTGCATAGGACTTACCACAAGCACCACCAGCATTTTCACCATCTCCAGCACCTTGCAAATTGGGAAAACCTCCACACGCTCCTTCAGATGAGCCAAAATTATCCATGACTTGAGATTGCAGTTCTGAAAGTGAAATACACACAATTAGCTAGTTACTGGGCTCTGCTTGATATCCTGTCAGGTGCACAGGGTCACTGAAACAATATTAAGATCCAAACACATAAAAGGTAAGTATGTAAGTAAACATGGTACTTAACGTCCACAGAAACCATAAGGCTTATTAGGGATGGGGAGAAGGGGGGGAAGGGGGTATAGAGGTGGGGGAAGAGGGAGATTATATACTATCGCTACACTGTCACCACCAGAATGATTCCTGCATTAAGATGGGCAGTGATGAGAGCCATTTTAATGTTTCAGTAGAAAGCAATGGACAAAGTCACAAGACAATGTCCACAAACCACAACCTTTTTGAAGAGAAAGGAGAGCTGAAGTGGTATTGAACTGAGGTCCTTCCACTTACCAGCCTAATGCCTTACCGCTAGGCCAAACTGGCTCACCCACATAAAAGGTTCAGAAGGATGGTATTTATTAGAATAAAACACAACATGCAAATTTTCATGGTAATCTCCTTTATCAAGCTACAAAACGATAAACAGCTTGATAAAGGGGGATTACCTCCATAATTCCCAATTTACCAAGTACATAGTAACAATTATTGAAGATAATTATTGCACTGATGCAGATAATTTGCAATTGTATTTAGATAATTACAATTACTATATGCTTTTGAGGTTAAGTATGCCATTAACTATGTGAGTCAAAAGCACATAACTGTAACTATCTCCACACAATTACAATTATTGCATGTTACATTACAGTTATGGACTTTTGAAGTTAGTAAGGCGCCATACAAATGAGACAATAAGTACTGATGTCCTAATGCCTAGTCAGAACAGAAGGTATTACTGCATGCCTGCTACAAGGAAATGGTCCCAACGAAAAGTATGTGTTTGAAAGGCTTGAACAGTTAGCAACACAATCTAATACTGAATGAAAACAAGATATATAGATATTATCTACTGTGATCTCTCTCTCTCTCTCTCTCTCTCTCTCTCTCTCTCTCTCTCTCTCTCTATATGTGGCCAATGTGTGCTCAGGGCATTGATGAGCACATGATAAATGTCCATTATTATTATTATGTGAAAGGAGACGGTCGGAAATTCGTGGACCGTTTTAAAAGTTAATTTGGGTCACAAATATTATCACAATCATTAAATGAGCTCCATATCTGCTTATTAAAGCCAAAATCCGCAACTAAAGGTGAGTCTTCCCCCCCCCCCCCCCCCCCCCCATATTCCTGTTTTTGTTTCGAGTCGGTGTCACGGATAAAAGGCACGCAAACGCATACGAAAATTACCAACCGTAATATGATCAAATTATATCAGCTGTCCGACTTTGGGGTCAGGGGGTACTAGAGGACCCTGGTGACACCATGAAAATCAGAGCTCAGGAGCTGTGTGAAAGTCGAGGTGGACGTCCTGGGCTGTCCGTCCTAACGAGCCTTCTGGTTTCCGTGGACGTAAAGATTTATTGCACCGTGCTTCGGCATTGGTCACAACTTGTCCCTAATATGTCTCATGACATCTGAGGACATTAAGCATCAATTCATCATCACCATGAAAATCAGAGCTCAGGAGCTGTGTGAAAGTCGAGGTGGCCGTCCTGGGCTCCCGTCCCTAATATTGTAATAAGCCTACTGTTTCTGTGGACGTAAAGCAACACTTCATTCAACCTTGAAAATCCGGAAGTTTCAACACTTGGGCAAGTTTTTTACACTTGTTTTCATTCAGTATTAGACGGTGTTGCTAAATGTCCAAGCCTTCCAAACACATCCCTTCACTTGGGACCCTTTCCTTGCAGCAAGCAGTAATACTTTTTGTAATGTACAAACCCGTCAGTGTCAATTCCACAGAACTGAAGACCCGTGTTCAGGGGCGCACTTCATGGAGCGACGAACAGTAGCTTGTGCAACGAGACCCAAGGGAGTATTGGTGTGGGAGTTACCTTTCTTAGCTAAAGGCGTTTCCCCGGGAGTATTGGTGTGGGAGTTATCTTTCTTAGCTAAAGGCGTTTTCCCGCAAACTCCAAAGATGCTTCAAAGACTATCTCACACTCCAAGCATCGCTTTCCGGCACCTTCCTCCAAACTCTGCCAGATTTAGTTACGCCACTAAAGGGGCACTCTTTATCTCCGCGCAGCTGTTCACCGAAGCAGACAGCGTCCTCCGAAAGGTTTGGGTACTAATATGACTAGTCAGTGTAGAAGCAACCTAATGGGGAGTAATGCCCAAGCCGTGGCACGCACGTAAACATGAGGCGCAACCACCTCGGGTAAAAAAAGCGTTCGGCCGCCGTCTCGCTTCAAACGATTTTGGTTTTGAGCTGGCGTAAGCAACATGGTCAGTTATAAAATAAACGTCTGATATCACTGATGAATTTGAGTTGTTTGTAACAAAGTTACTACTGTTTGAGCACCAAAACTGAAACAACTAAAAACTGAACTGATCGTTAGATGACGACTGAGTTTTCTGGACTCTATGGCATAACTATAAATACGGCAGTGCGGGTTGAAGGAATGATGTCTTAAACCAGTGCTTTGACTGGTTTACCGGCGACATCCTTTCCGTGTCCAGCCGCGGCCATGGCCCAAGAAGGTCCCGGAAGTGAGGCGAGGCCGCCGGGAGCCGTGGGTTCCCCACACCGCCAAGGATTTGATCTCACCTTGTTGCCCCTCGCAGTCTCGGTGTAAGGAAAAGGTCACAATGATGATCTCTCCTGTTGATCCCGACCATTCCGATCTCAGAGTCACTGCAGCTTTTTCAGCACGGTGTTGGAAATCGTCATTGTCACTGACGTGAATGACAGAGTCAAGTTAAGCCTACACAACGTGACTGCTGCCGGAGAAGGTGTGCAGAGAGGCCGCCTGTTCCGTTCGGGACTGACACGTCGCTGATTATACCCCCCCCCCAACCCCCCCCCCCCACACACACACACACCATGCAGTAAACACACACTGACACACACACACACTGACGCGGCACGCACGCACGCACCATCATGCCGCAGTACACACACACTGACACACACACACACACACACACACACACACACACACACACACACACACACACACACACACATACACACACACCATCATGCAGTACACACACATACGCACACACAATCATATAGTAAACACACACACACACACACCATCATGCAGTACACACACATACGCACACACAATCATATAGTAAACACACACACACACACACACACACACACACCATCATGCAGTACACACACACACACACACGCACACACACACTCGCTCTTTCACTGACACACAGCCCCGCCTCCTTAGTCAAGCAGAGGTAAACAACATCATAACGCGTGTCCGAATTCACACTTCCAACAGCATAGATCCAAACAACTTTGTCATTGTTTTCAAAAACTTTATTTTTAATTTTCTTGGACTAAGGAGGTGTGTCTGTCTCAGCAGGCGCTTATTGGCTGAAACACGCCTGTCAGTCAGAGCGGAGTGGCGGGTGACCGCTTTCTAGATTTTGTTTATGCTAAGCGGAGTGCTCTGCATGTACTGGCTAAAATGGCTGTGTCCATCATAAAATGACCTCACTTGGCACTGCAACTGAAACGGGCAAAATACAGAGTTATCCAGAATGAACCCGGCCAACGAACAAAGATCAAACAAGTGGACAAACAAAATTACTAATATATATACGCTGATATATTATCACAAGGTCCAAGAACGATACTGAAAAAGCAAATACGCTGGGATATAAAACACGCACACACACACACACACACACACACACACACACACACACACACACACACACACACACACACACACACACACACACACACACACACACACACACCCCACAACAACAACAACAACAGCAACAACAACAACAACCAAAAACAAACAAGAACATGAGTACTAAAAGAGAGAAGAAAGAAAAAATTGGAGACACTGGAAAACAGCAACAACAACATTTCTGACAGTCCACCAACGTACGGAATGAAATAACAACAGTATTCTTCCTCTCCCCCCAAAACAACAACAAAAAACTAACCAAAGCAACAACAACAACAACAACAACAACAAAACTTGTCCAAAACCCTCCCGGACAAAAAACAACAACAACCAACCAACTAACCAACCAACGCACCAACTAACGAACGACCAACGAATGAATGAACGAACGAACGAACCAACCAAACAACCAACCAACCATCCAACGAACGAACGAACGAACGAACGAACGAACGAACGAACGATCAGTGTGTGTGTGTGTGTGTGTGTGTGTGTGTGTGTGTGTGTGTGTGTGTGTGTGTGTGTGTGTGTGTGTGTGTGTGTGTGTGTGTGTGTGTGTGTTGCGTCAGTATGATCAACCAACCAAAAAACACACAAACAAACAAAAACAAAAGCAACAAAAACCCAACGACCCCCCCCCCCCCTCCCCACAGAACATCAGCGGACCAAACCAAACCAAACAAAACCAAGCACGAAAACAACAGCAACAACAAACAACCACAGCTGCAGGGGGAACAACAACAACACCTACGATGATGATGAGTTGATGCTTAATGTCCTCAGATGTCATTTGACATATTAGGGACAAGTTGTGACCAATGCGAAGCACGGTTCAATAAAAGCCACATACGTAAGGTGTATGTGTGTTTAGCTGTAACCTGCCACCTGCACTTTTGGCTGAATGACCGGATTTTTTACGTGCTACTGTGGTAACACGGGGGTGGAACGGATACCGAAATAAGAGTCAGCACAGAAAGTCGACCCTGGAGAAGAAAATTCTCCCGCCGTTCCAGCAGGGATTCGAACCCGCGACCTTTCAATCACGAGTCCGGCGCTCTAACCACTGAGCTATCCCCGCCCCCCAACAACACCTACGAAGAACATTCTGGTTTTGGCTGAGCAGGGCACGCTATCAGACAGCAACGCTCCAAGCCTCGTTTTCAGGCAACTGACCTAATTCTTGCTTGGAGGAAGGAAGGGTATCGTACACTGACCGATGCTTGGGCTCAGTTTGGGATAGTCTGCAGCTAGTAACTGGATTTCAACGTCCTCTCGACCATACCCCCCAACACACTTCTTCCACAGCATCACTTAATCAAATCTGCCCTCCGAAGGCCATCTCTTCTCCTCTGGACTCTGAATGCCTTGCGGGCCGTGTGTGTATGCGGTTGTGTGCGGCCGTTGGTTGAGAGAGAGAGAGAGAGAGAGAGGGGGGGGGGGGGGGGGGGGAGGGGAGAGAGAGAATGAATGAATGAATGAATGAATAAACTTTATTTTACGAGGGTAGTGGAGTAGACACAGGGTCTTTTTACATCCAGCCCCTCGCCCATGAGGGACTAATTCTACTAATACTACACATACACACGTATTTCAGATACAACAAAACTAAAAATTACATCGAAAGGGTACAGGATATTAGTTCATATACGTTTAGGGCGAAAAAGTGGGGGGAAATCGAACAAACAAAGCAACAACAAAATTAAGACATGTCTAACAACTAGGCTTACCT
>OY757554.1:2652155-2669443 GCA_963584105.1 Alviniconcha strummeri
ACTGAACACAAACATTAAAATGTGCTGAAAGGGATAAAAAAAATAAAAAGCAACAAATGCACAGAGACATGTATGGAACATCTCGTTCTTGTTCATTCTACCGTAGCGGCTTGCAGCTCTGTTTGTGCTTGGTTGCATTTTGTGTGTGTGTGCATGCCTCGTGCAGATTTGTTTGTGTTTTCTTACCTTGCGTTTACACTGTGATTGGTGTATAGAGGGTTCTGGGTACACTCCGGGCATTGCTTTCTAGCACCTTCCTCCAAACTCTGCCAGAATTGGTTACACCACTGAAGGGGCACGCTTCATGCATTTTGTGTTGTGTGCATGCCTCGTGCAGATTTGTTTGTGTTTTCTTACCTTGCGGTTTACTGTGATTGGTGTATAGAGGGTTCTGGGTACACTCCAGGCATTGCTTTCTAGCACCTTCCTCCAAACTCTGCCAGAATTGGTTACACCACTGAAGGGGCATGCTTCATGCATTTTGTGTTGTGTGCATGCCTCGTGCAGATTTGTTTGTGTTTTCTTACCTTGCGTTTACTGTGATTGGTGTATAGAGGGTTCTGGGTACACTCCAGGCATTGCTTTCTAGCACCTTCCTCCAAAACTCTGCCAGAATTGGTTACACCACTGAAGGGGCACTCTTTATCTCCGCACAGCTGTCCACCGACGCTAGTCATGTAAACATTGAGATACACCACCCTGGGTACTGTACTGAGGTGTCTTTGTCAGGCATAAATAAATGACTCACTGATGCTAACAAAGAAGGCAGACAGACAAAGAAAGAAGAAGAAAAATGGAATAGACAAAGAAAGAAGAAGAAAAAAAATGTCCAGAAGACAGTTGCTGAAAAATGAAGGGGGGGGGGGGGGGGGGGGGGGGGGGGGGGGGTACTATCTAAAGAAAGAAACAGATGTGTATTTTTAGAAGAAAGATATTATCATCCCTTCCCCACCCCACCCCCTCCATAGACATCATTTTCAGTAACATCTTCTAAATTATACAGATCTACTTCTTCTTTTTTCTCTAGATAATTACTTCACTTCGCTAATTTTATGTCTTCTTCTGGCCTATTTCTTCTTCTTTTGTCCATTGTCCTGTCTTTTCTTCTTTTGTCCATTGTCTGTCTTCAGTGTTAGCATCAGTTAGCAAGTTTTTTTATTTCTAATGTAGACATCTCTGTTGAAATGGCGTAGTGTTTTTTGTATCCGTGCCCTCCAGTCTTCTTTTGGCAAGTGCATTTTCCTTGTATTTTACTGCTTGTTCTTTTTTCCTTTCATGCCATGCTATCAGCAGAATGTTAGCTACTCGCAGCTGGATCCTATGCATACATTTATATGTATATGTCTCTGTCTATCTGCAGTTGTGCAACGCATGTCTTCACAGTCACATTAGCTACTCACAGCTGCATCCTATGTATGTATATATATATAGCTGCAGTTGTGCAACACATGTCTTCACAGTCACATTAGCTACTTACGGCTGCATCCTATATATATATATGCAGTTGTGCAACGCATGTCGTCACAGTCACATTATCTACGTCTATCGCCATTTTATTTTAGTGTAGTTTTATCTGCGTGCTTCCGCAGGGCTGTTTTATCTCAGGCGTGAGATTCTTCAAATAACTGTTTAAAGTCACACTTTTTTTAAGTTGATCTTTTTCTTTTTGTTCAGTAATAAAAAATGATTAAAAAAAAAAATTGAGGGGGGGGGGGTTTAAGAAGGTATGTTCACCTGTGCTTGTGCACATGTACAAAGGTTTTCTAGCTGTTTGAGATTCAAGTGTTGGAAAGAGAACGGCATTCATGACATTGGGAGGAGGGGGAAGGTAGGGCACCAAGACAGTGCCATAGGAAGTATACTCTGTTGGGGATTGCAGACTGTTGCATGTTGCAAGGGACTTTACAGGATTCCAGACTTGTTTCATGTGTTAGAAACAGGGTGTAGTGGGTTTCAGACTGTTTCATGTGTTAGAAACAGGGTGTAGTGGGTTTCAGACTGTTTCATGTGTTAGAAACAGGGTGTAGTGGGTTTCAGACTGTTTCATGTGTTAGAAACAGGGTGTAGTGGGTTTCAGACTGTTTCATGTGTTAGAAACAGGGTGTAGTGGGTTCCAGACTTGTTTCATGTGTTAGAAACAGGGTGTAGTGGGTTTCAGACTGTTTCATGCTGTTGCAAATGTAGTTTCATTTTTCCTGAAAAGAAAAAGCCTTTTTGGTTTGGTTTAGGGGCTCTTTTTCTTTCTTTCTTTCTCTCTCTCTCTCTCTCTCTCTCTCTCTCTCTCTCTCTCTCTCTTTCTCTCTCTCTCTCTTCTCTCTCTCTCTCTCTCTCTCTCTCTCTCTCTCTCTCTCTCTCTTTCTCTTTCTCTGTCTCTCTCTCTCTTTCTCTGTCTCTCTCTCTCTCTCTCTTTCTCTCTCTTTCTCTCTCTCTCTGTGTGGTGTGTGTGCTGTCCATATGCATGGTTAATAACTATTATTGTGTACACAATAGCATTTCAAGTTCTTCCCTCAGTTTTATCAGCTATGTTCTGTTGGTGGGCTGTTTTATTTTTATGATTCAGAGGAGTCATGAATTATAAAGTCAGCGTTCTTATTCTGAACAAAAACACAATCTGCACATTTTTGGGATAATCCCCTTTGTCAAGCTACAGATTTAGAATGCTAGCAGTCATTCTTGTTTGAAATTCTTGCTCTGAACAGTTGTTTTTTGATTCTGTAGCAACATTTCAATAGTTTTAGTTCACATTCTGACCATCCTCCAGTGTGTGTTTTTGTGCTTGTTTTGTTGTTGTGTTTTTGGTCTTTTGCTGTTGTTGTTTAAAAAAAAAGTTTACATTTTGCACGTTATTGTTATAATGTCTCCATCCATGAATGTATTGCGGCATGAATGCATGCATGCATGCATGCATGCATACATGCATGGATGTGTGTGTGTGTGTGTGTGTGTGTGTGTGTGTGTGTGTGTGTGTGTGTGTGTGTGTGTGTGCAGTTGCTTGCATGAACATTAACATGTGCTCTCTTCTGTTTTTTCTCCAGATGCTGCTGTTTGCAATCAGCATTATGCATTAATAAAAATTGTTTATCCCATCTGATCATCCTGCTGTGTGAAACATAACTTTACAATGACAAAAAAAATATGTGACAGTGACAGTGGATGATTTTACTGGTGGGGTTTGTATTCTGTTACAGAGGTAACATTGTCAGCACTGAATACGCCATTTTTTTCATCCCTACTGTGTCAAACATAACTTTACAATACAGACAAATATCTGGCAGTGACAGGCATCATAGATGTGCCTGTGGCAGTGAATGATTTTATTTATTGGTGGGGTTTGTATTCTGTTACAGAGGTAACATTGTCAGCACTGAATATGCCATTTTTGTCCATCCTTCTGTGTCAAACATTACAAAAAAATGGCTGACAGTGACACCAGGCACCTGCGGCAGTGGACGATTTTAATGGTGGGGTTGGTATTGTGTTACAGAGGTAACATTGTCAGCGCTGAATATGCCGTTTTGTCCATCCCTACTGTGTCAAACATTACAAAAAAATGTCTGACAGTGACATCAGGCACCTGTGGCAGTGGACGATTTTAATGGTGGGGTTGGTATTGTGTTACAGAGGTAACGTTGTCAGCGCTGAATGCTCCTGAGGGGGACGTGGACATTGAGGGGCTCGGTGACTCCTCAGCCACCAAGAAACTCGATTTTGATTCAGGTGAAATTAACTCAAACACTAAGGTGTGCAGTATTGCTGTTGCTGCCTTTGTTGTTGTTTTTTACTCTTGTAGTATTTGCATCAGTGTTAGACTAAAGCTTATTATGTGTGGGTTTTCTGCTGTACTCTTTTGTTTATGTTGTTGTTGTTGTGTGTGTATGTGTGTGTGTGTGTGTGTGTGTGTGTGTGTGTGTGTGTGTGTGTGTGTGTGTGTGTGTGTGGCTGTTGTTGTTTTGTGTGTGCGTGTGTTTGTGTGTGTGTTTTGCAGAGGTGCTTGTGAAAATAATGATGAGCAAAAAGGTATAACTAGTGATGGTTTTTTGAAGCTGTGGTGGTGATGTTGTGACCTACCAATTGTTTCTGTGTCACGCTCAGTCATTTACATATACATGCACCACACACACACGTATGCATGCTCACACACACAGAGTACACACACGCACACACACACACACACGTACACCATACACACACCCTCATACACAATCTCAGTCGCCAAAAACTGATGCGTCGAAATGGATTTGTTCAGCTGTCAAGTAAACTAGGTGCTGTACCGGTACTTTCTTTGCTTTTATTTCTCATTTCAGATGTTGACTCCAGCATCCTCTGACGCTGGCAAGGTGAAGGATTCTGAAGCAACTTCATGACATCATGAGTTTGTACAAACTCGGAACTTTAGGATCTGCTTGCACACCTTGACGCCAGTCTGTGCAACCTTTGACATGAAACTTCGGCGAATGCTGACCCCAGTTTGTGCGAGCTTGGGGCCAGCATTTGTGTGGGACGTTTGGCATCGGCAGCAGTTACGTTTTTTTTGTGATTTCAGTTCTGGCAGAGGTTATCACATGGAGACCCAGTGCTGCGTGAAATTTTGACAACTTCAGTGATGCCAGAGCTTCCCACATCTGCTGCTGCATAATGTTTTGCGGGCATTCGGGATGGTGCCCAGATAAGCCAGGTGCAGTGCAACACAGTGCTCAGGATTGTGTTGATGTCAGTGTTTTTGGCTTTATCAGGGGGTCCGTTCCTTAGTAGAATCTAGAGAAGGACAAACTTTGGTCAGTGCAAGGTTTTCAGCAGAGTGTGCCGATGTGGCATCCATTTCACATTGTGTGTTGTGCAGCATCCAGTGGGCATCCTTCTGCTGTGCAATATATCTTCCATATTTGGTGTTTTATAATGTCCGTTTCATGTTCTGACCAGTGTTACATCCCTGTCGCATTCACAGCCGTGTAAAATGCATTTCACATTCTCCTCTATCTAGTAGTTTGTAGCCTGAGGCATGTGTTTTATGCTGGACTTGTGTTCTTCTTCTACTTTTTTTTTTCTTTCTTTCTTTTTTGGCTCATCAGAAAAATCCGGTGAGTCTGTAACAGTGGTAGAATTTGGCCAGTCAGATCATTGGTTGACATTTCAGTACAAGTTTATACACTGATACAGCTGTGGTCACCTTGACCTAATTTCAAGGTCAAGGAAGTGTGTGGAAAATACCAAACTGAAAGTTTTATTTTCTTGCTCAAGTTTTACTCCACAAACTTTTATGATGGTTGCATGCATGGAGGCAAGATCACACACACGTATGCAAGCACACATGTGCACACATGCTTTTACAGTTTTAATGACTGTGGCTTTTAAGAGTAAATTTAGTAATGTCGGAACTTTACCAACCTTGACAGAGGAAGTAAGATCATTCAAACTTTGCATCGTATTATTTATAATAACCTCACCAACTCCCTTCTGGTCCAATGTTTGTTTTGTTTTTGCTAGTCATAGTGACGATCCCAAGGAAAAGTAATGGCAAGGCGCAGATAAAAACAACAACTTACAGTTCTTCCATGGATATTGTCTTGGGACATCCATACCCTTTGAGAAAGGTGCCGTCCTTACAGCCCCCCTCCCACTGGGCTAGGTGGCCCCTGGACCTCGCCTCAGTCTGACTCGGTTCCAGTGTTATGAATTTCCACTCGTGTGGAAGGTACTATTGAAGCAGCTCCCTATGCTGGTTGCCTACAACTGAGAGATGGAAAAAGCTGATAGTTTAAAAAGACTGCTTGTTTCACATAGTGTGCGTCGCATAGTGCGTTTAATTAAGGTACTATATTCACATGGTAATTTTACGTTTTTATTTAAGAGATTGGACAAACAGTAATAAGTGACCAGTTTGTAGTTCATCTTTAGAGTTTCACTTGTAAAAGATGGACATCAGATTCCAAGATATCAGTTTTAACAGAAATGAGCAAATCTGTTACTGTATTTGGAGAGAGAGAAATATATGTATACAAAAATGCCCTAGTTTTGTACATTTCTTCTCTTCTTTAAGAATGACCCCTGCCACTCCCCAGCTGATGGAAATAGATACTGATGTCTAAGAAGATCTTTACCATTTGGCTTTAATAATGATCTTTTGCAGTTTTTGAGTTATGGCCATGATTTGTGTTGTCATTCATGCATTTTACTGCATGTGTAAATACCTTCATATATGCACAGTGAGTTTGCGTAGACCAGAGAACACCGCTATACGGAAGTTACCTATTATTATTATCAGCTGGTGAGTTTCTCCGAGGCTGGAATAAAGCATCAAGGCTTGAGGCAATTCCCAGGCTGGCTTTCTACACCCAAGAGAGGGCAAAAGCTGACAGTTTGAAAAAACTGCTTGCACTGCATAGTGTAAATGTGCTCGTTCATTTCAACACTTTGTGCTTGTGATGAAAACTTGCTTGCACTGCATAGTGTAAATGTGCTCGTTCATTTCAACACTTTGTGCTTGTGATGAAAACGTGCTTGCACTGCATAGTGTAAATGTGCTCGTTCATTTCAACACTTTGTGCTTGTGATGAAAACGTGCTTGCACTGCATAGTGTAAATGTGCTCGTTCATTTCAACACTTTCTGACAGTTTGAAAAGACTGCTTGCACTGCATAGTGTAAATGTGCTCGTTCATTTCAACACTTTGTGCTTGTGATGAAAACTTGCTTGCACTGCATAGTGTAAATGTGCTCGTTCATTTCAACACTTTGTGCTTGTGATGAAAACTTGCTTGCACTGCATAGTGTAAATGTGCTCGTTCATTTCAACACTTTGTGCTTGTGATGAAAACGTGCTTGCACTGCATAGTGTAAATGTGCTCGTTCATTTCAACACTTTGTGCTTGTGATGAAAACTTGCTTGCACTGCATAGTGTAAATGTGCTCGTTCATTTCAACACTTTGTGCTTGTGATGAAAACTTGCTTGCACTGCATAGTGTAAATGTGCTCGTTCATTTCAACACTTTGTGCTTGTGATGAAAACTGCCCAAATGCATGATGCAAAATATTGGATTACTCTAGTGGCTAAATTTTTTTTAATGTTCAGTTACTTTTGTCTGTTAATAGTGTTTCTTTCTTTCTTTTCTTTTTGTATTTTTTAAAATTATTATTTAATTTTTGTTGTTGTTGATGTTATACTTTTGTACTCTTTCTTTCCCTTCTCTTGTTTTTGTGGTTGCTGTAACCTTACAACTCAAAACATGCAGGGTCCTTTCAATGTTTAGCACTACTGCAGATCACAACCTTTTCTTTTCTTTTTTCTTTTGTTTACATGAACGTTATACTTTTTATATATATATTTTTTTTTAGGGATACTTTGTGTACACTGTAACAGAAGTCATATGAGAGGTTTGCTTTGTTAAAATACATAAATGATTTTGTACACTACACTTGGGATGAAATCGCCCTGATATAACCTCACTGGTTGACTGGGCGTAAAACACCAAGTTACTGACTTGGAATGAAAACTGCACAGCTCATAAACACTTGGACTTGGAGCTAGTGACAAGCCATATTTGAACTTAAAGCCTTGACCTTCTAAATGGCAGCAACTGTTGAATAAAAATTAAAATGTTGATAAATGTCACTTGCCTTTGACTTTACTAGGTGGTTTCAAAGTTGGAAGAGCTTGACATGCTTACGTGACCTTCAGCATGTGTGTGAATCCACACACACACACATGCCACACTCGCATGCACACACCACACATGCATCATGTTTCAACCTCAAAGAAAAAAATACTTCAAAGAGTGGCTTCTCCACAAACTGTATTTCTCACTGCATTCTCAAACAAGAGCATACAATATACAATTTCTACATCTCACCTTAATTGTTCACCAAACATGATGTAAGACATCATTCTCAGACACACAAGCAGATATTTACAACAAACATGATTTTTAATAATTTCTCTAGGACTTGACTTTCTAAACCAACACTCTTAATATGTCCACACGCTAATCTGGTTCAACAAACTAGTATACACATACACAGCAAGCTGTAGTGTGCTTACACTTGTTCTGACTGATATCTAGAAAAAACTTCCATACCCTCAATATAATCAGCATGCTGCTGAACTTAGAGTAACTGATGCAGTTAGCCAGTTGGCACAGGCAGACAAGAAGCAACTCTTCACTTTCAGTGAATTTTCACCGACTGAAGGGGCCAGGTAGATTGTACCCAAGTGAGTAAAAAACGTACCAGTTAATCTTTCAAACGTGGGCACCACAATGCTTTTGCTGAACAGTACATCTGTGGGATACCCTTGACATACTCAACATATTGGCACTCTTAACATGTCCACACACAGTTGTAGTGTGCTTACATTCATGCTGATTAATATCTAGAAAAAACTTCATACCCTCAATATAATCAACATGCTGCTAAACGTAAGAGTAACTGATGCAGTTAGCCAGTTGGCCCAGGCAGACAAGAAGCAACTCTTTTGACTGCTTCTTTCAATGAATTCTCACCGACTGAAGGGGCCAGGTAGATCGTACCCAAGTGAGTGAAAAACGTACCAGTTAATCTTTCAAATGTGGGCACCACAATGCTTTCGCTGGACAGTACATCTGTGGGCTGTATGGATAAACTTCCATACCCTTGATACACTCAACATGTTGGCACTTCTAACATGTCCACACACTAATCTGGTTCAACAAACTAGTATACATGTATACACATGCACAGCAAGCTGTAATGTGCTTACATTTGTTATGATTGATATCTAGAAAAAACTTCCACACCCTCGATATAATCAGCATGCTGCTGAACTTAGAGTAACAAATGCAGTTAGCCAGTCGGCACAGGCAGACAAGAAGCAACTCTTTTGACTGCTTCTTTCAATGAATTCTCACCGACTGAAAGGGGCCGGATAGAGTGTACATGAGCGGGTGAAAAACATACCAGTTAATCTTTCAAACATGGGCACCACAACGTTTTTGCTGGACGTACATCTGTGGGCCGTATGGATAAACTTCCATCCCCTTGACATACTCATCATGTTGCTAAACTTTGAGTAACAGAGCCAGTTAGCCAGTTAGCACAGGCAGACAAGAAATGACTCTTGACTTTGAATTCTCACCAACTGAAGGGGCCAGGTAGATGGTACATGAGTGAGTGAAAAGCATACCAGTTAATCTTTCAAACATGTGGGCACCACAACAAAAATGTACCAGTTAATCTTTCAAACACGTGGGCACCACAACAAAAACGTACCAGTTAATCTTTCAAACATGTGGGCACCACAACAAAAACATACCGGTTAATCTTTCAAACATGTGGGCACCACAACAAAAACGTACCAGTTAATCTTTCAAACACATGGGCACCACAACAAAAACATACCAGTTAATCTTTCAAAGATGTGGGCACCACAATGCTTTTGCTGGACTGTACGTCTGTGTGCTGAGCATTCTCTTGCCTGGCAACATGTTAATACTTAGAGTGAGGGCATGGAAGTTTCTTCTATGGATAAATAAATGCAAATGTGACTAACTGAACAAAACTCAATTGGTTAACTTTCATGGACAAAAAAATAAAGTGGCATCCACAACCATTGGTGTTCACTTTGAGGCCTGCTGCATGAAAAAAAGGTGCACCCCATTCTGATGCTGCAAAGAGGGACATGTATGGACTATATATTTTCAATGCCATTCACAAAATGTCCCAAAAGGGTTAATATGCTTTAAAAGTATACAGGAACCATATGCATGACACCTTACAGAACGCTTTGACAGATGGCATTCTACTGGCATAACCAAAACTGCTTGTGGAGAAGAAAATACCTCGGTTCACCGGTTCACACCACCAACAAAACAAATCATCCAAACAGATGCAATTAGCAAAATGACTAAAGTGGCATCTAAACTGCTGTACCCAGCATTTGTTCTTTACACAAATCACAGTAAAATAAATGCAGTGGAATGACTACACAGGTCTTCTTCTTCGTGTTGTTTGCTGATCACAAGGACAGTCCAGACTGCTTGGTGAATAGAGCTGTCCTCTCCAGGTCCTGTAGAGCGTGATCTGCAGCGGTCTCCATTGGCCAGCGAGTCTTGGACTGCATGGTCTCCATTGACCAGTGAGTCTTGATCTGCAGCGGTCTCCATTGGCCAGCGAGTCTTGGACTGCATGGTCTCCATTGACCAGTGAGTCTTGATCTGCAGCGGTCTCCATTGGCCAGCAAGTCTTGGACTGCATGGTCTCCATTGGCCAGCGAGTCTTGGACTGCATGGTCTCCATTGGCCAGCGAGTCTTGGTCTGCAGGGTCTCCACTGGCCAGTGAGTCTTGGACTGCATGGTCTCCATTGGCCAGTGAGTCTTGGTCAGCAGTCTTGGTCTGCAGGGTCTCCACTGGCCAGTGAGTCTTGGTCTGCAGGGTCTCCATTGGCCAGTGAGTCTTGGTCTGCAGGGTCTCCACTGGCCAGTGAGTTTTGGTCTGCAGGGCCTCCATTGGCCAGTGAGTCTTGGTCTCTAACGGGGCCTCCATTGACCAGTGAGTCTTGCGTCACAGGGATCTCCATTAGCCAGAGTCTTGGTTTGCATGGGGTCTCCATTGGCTAGCAAGTCTTGGTCTGTAAGGGGTCTCCATCGACCAAAGAGTTTTGCACTGCAGCGTCTCCACAGGCCAATGAGTTTTGGTTTGCAAGGGTCTCCACTGGCAAGAGTTCTGCACCGCAGGGGTCTCCACTGGTCAGTGAGTCTTGGCCTGCAGAGGTCTCCACTGACCAATGAGTCTTCCTCAGCATGTTGTAGCTGGGACACCTCTGCAGGGTGTGCTCTGCTGTCTGGTTTTCTAGGTGGCAGGGACACCAGGGTGAAGGGACTAGTCTCTTTCTTGGCTGCCATGTAGTTGTTCAATCTGTTGTGCCCACCTCAAACCCATATTTACTTCTTCATTTTTTCCACGGACCACAACATAAAACAATGAATTTGGGGACGCTTGATTTCAGAAAGACACCAAAAGAGTCTTACAATGCCATTCAATTTGATTTTAAATGATGCTCGGACAACAAATGATGCAACAGTAATGTTTCGACGAGTCACATGACCTCTGAATCAGAGGAGGGCCACGAGTACATCACCTTTGCACAAAAAGTGAGAAAGGTCTTCCATTTGCTGCCAGGAAGGCGTGACAATGATCCTACACTCTGCTGGTGAACCATCCAAGGGCTGTCTAAAGAGTCTGGCACCGCTCCTCCAGAAATGCACAGGGCAGGGTTTTGAGCAAACAAGTTGCGAATGCTGTTCAGATTGCATTTCATAACTATGATCAGCCATTGGCAGTGGTTCTGCTCTCTACAGAGACTGTAAAATGTGTGAGCCGACCCTTCATTAATCCAATACATGCCCAAGTAAAGGTCACACGACTGATTAATTCTGGTTTAACACATCCGATTATCATTTATACAAACAAAAAATGAAATCGTCTACACATTTAGTTCTTCTTACAGGTAACAGGCCAACTAAAACTTGGCCTGTCTATCCACACAACAAACACATGCACAGTCTGAAACTATGGCCATTTCTTTTCCATCTACCATTTATGACCAGCAGTCAAAGATCTGACCACTGCTGTCATGTGTCTTAGTGTGCTCTGCGCTATTTGAGTGTTTTCATAATCCACCAAATTCAGACATGGACTACGCGAACCCCCCCCCCCACCCCACCCCTCCACCCCACCGAAACAACCACAAACAAGTTTTGAAAGTTGACATCAACAAGAAGGTTCATAGTTGGTGATGTGCAAATGCCAATATGCCCATGGTGCCCCCATTCACCCCCCCCCCCCCCCCCGCCACCCCCACCAGAAGCAAAAAGGCAAGACTCGCAGCTCACGGCAAACAAAACACACACAAGTGCAAGAAAAGCAAACGCACGACATCCTTTGAATGCTGTACCACCACCTGATGAACTGTACGGTGTGCCTGAACCCCTGTCCTTTACCCTAGCAACAATGTGGCATGTTTATTTTGAGCACGACTGGCTGGTGCTCACAAACTCTACAAATGAATCAGACCAAGAGGCACGTATCAGTTAAATACAGAGAATGAGACATAAAAGAAGCAGAACATGGGCTTCTGTTGAGACAGACTGAAGGTGTGGGGGGTGGGGTGGGGGTGGGGGGGGGGAGACCAAGAGTCTTGCCGTCTGACCAAACTGGCTTAAGGTGTTCATGTCTGGGCCCATGTAACTGGAGGCATTGTGCAGGCTGGCTCAAAGGAAAAGAAACACAATACGAATGGCCATCTGGAAAAACAATGCACTATACCGTGTCCTGCCTGTAAAATCACACATAAACACAATGACCTGGATTCTGCAATATGCAGAGATTTTGCGAGATTATCAACAAATATTTTGGTTTCATCGCACTGACAATGTGTTGGTACTGGGTTGGGGGGGGGGGGGGGGGGGGGGGGAGAGGGACGGTATTTAATTTTAATTTTATTGGAATATGTCAGAATCATCACTTTTAATGCCATCTGTTTCAAAAAGGTACAAAATTAAATGCCTGTGAATCAAATCCCAGCTGATCTTTTCTAACTCTGAATTTCACCAAGAATGCCCATTATACTCTCTTTATAAAAAAAAAGTCAGCAACATACTTTAATGGAGGTAGTGTTCTGTTGATGCACTCATCACTTACTTCCCAAGACATACACATGTATTTCAGCAATAATGTACACACACACACACACACACACACACACACACAGATATACACACACACACTATCTGAAAACTGGAAGATCCTACTTTGACACAGAGAAAAACAATTCATTTATGTGGCACAGCCAGTCACATAAAATCATTAGGCTGATCAACACCGATGGCACACAAGTGTCGTTGAGTACAGAAGTCGTAAGACAATCCACACAAAATGGCCGACCTGGTTGATCAACAACAATGGCATACAATTTCTGCTGGCAAACAAACAGATCACTCAAACTCCAAAATCACATCTCCTTCATTGACTGTCTCCCCTGCCTTAAAGTTCACCTTCTTCACCTGAAAAAAAAAGACAAAAAAAAAGAAGGAAAATAACAGTGATTACAGTTTACCATTTACCAACAACGGCTTCTCAAGAAGTTCAGTTCAACTAACTGAAGCAAATTTCTCAAGAAGCCGTTGTTCTGTTTTTTAAAATTCTACGAATGAACAAACAAATGGACTTAATTAGTGATCTAAAGAGATCACATCAACAAACACCCAAACTGTCTACAGTAACTCACCTGGCATGAGGTACATAAGGTACAAGGTACATAACAAATTCCATCAAAGGTAATCCTGAATGGTCGTCGTCTTCATGGACCATTATTAGGAATAATTATGATGGAGGTCAGATTTGACAGTTTCACTCACTTAATTAGAATAAAAACTTAATAAAATCAATGAAATAAAGCATCTAGTTTGAGAAAAACTGACATCTGACTGCAGCAAAAACACAGCTGTGCACGGTGCTGTTTTATGTTCTTGGTTGGAGGTGGGGGGAGGAGGGTTAAAGTTTATGTGTTCGCACGCCTGCTCAGATGTCAATGCCGGTTTTGCACCCTCTCACCTTTGAGAATTTTGCCGCCACAAGGCTGTTCTGCATCTTCATGGCCTCCAAGATACACACCTCCTGCCCCTCGGCCACCTGTCCACAGGCACATGCAAACATTTAGTCACCCCGGAAAAAAAAGTATACGTCACCTGATTATTTACAGGCAAAGAATTTAAAGTCAATGAAGAAAATAAATACACCCCCCTCTCCTCCCCACCACCACCACCCACTACAACTGCACAGTGTATCTGATCACCAACCCCCACATCAACAGACTTCAGCACGGCAGGCATCTGGGGTCAGGGGTGACACAGCACGGACAGTTGCACAAAGCGTGTTTACCTGGTTGCCAACCTGCACGTCAACGGACTTCAGTGTGTCAGGCATTTGGGGTCCAGGGTGACTCAGCACAGCTAGATGCACAAAAGCATGTTTACCTGGTCGCAGCATGCCAGGCATTTGGGGTCCAGGGTGACTCAGCACAGCTAGATGCACAAAAGCATGTTTACCTGGTCATTAACCTGCATGTCAACGGACTTCAGCATACCCAGTGTTTGGGGTCCAAAATGACACAGCACGGACAGCTGCCCAAAGCATGTTTACCTGGTCGTTAACCTGCATGTCAACAGACTTCAGCATACCAGGTGTTTGGGGTCCAAAATGACACAGCACGGACAGCTGCCCAAAGCGTGCTTACCTGGTTGCCAACCTGTATGTCAACAGACTACAGCATACCAGGTGTTTGGGGTCCAAAATGACACAGTACGGACAGCTGCCCAAAGCGTGCTTACCTGGTCGCCAACCTGCATGTCAACAGACTACAGCATACCAGGTGTTTGGGGTCCAAAATGACACAGCACGGACAGCTGCCCAAAGCGTGCTTACCTGGTCGCCAACCTGGACGTCAACGGACTTCAGCATGCCAGGCATGGGGGCCAGGATGACCCGGCTCAAATCCACCTCCTTCTTCTCCGGCATGTACTTCTGCATCTGCGCTGCGTAGTCGTCCAGCACTCTCACAGAGAACTGCAACACACACATGCAAGACCCGCCTTTTGACACGGGGCAGCAGCTCTGTTGGCGGAAAAAGAGGGGCGGCAATGAAATGGGGGTTTCTTTGATGACTGTTGTGATGAGGAAAAAGAAACAAACAAGGTTTGTCCCACTGTGTGGCAAAATAAAAGTAAAAGAAACAAACAAAGTTTGTCTTGTTGTGTGGCAAAATTCCCCCCCCCCCCCCCCCCCCCCCCCGCCTAGATGCTGCCAGTCACTGTGTGACCCTTAGCGTATCAGGGCAATTTCCAGTTTTTTTACTGGTTAAGATCAGAAAATACCAGAAATTAAAACAGCTACTGGTCATACATACCAGGTGTGATTATGTTTGACCGGTTCTGAAAAGAAACCCATAAACAAAGCACACACACAGAGAGTGCGTGGAGAGTGTGCGTGTGTTTGTGTGTGTGTGTGTGTGTGTGTGTGTGTGTGTGTGTGTGTGTGTGTGTGTGTATGCATGTAGAGAAAGAGTGCGTAGAGTGTGTGTGTGTATGTAGAGAGAGAGTGGAGAGTGTGTGGGGGGGGGGTGTTGTGTGTGTGTGTGTGTGTGTATATGTGTGGGGGTGGGTGCATGTGTGGGGGTGTTTTACAGATAGGGAAGAGAACAAGGTGTTTGTTAGCAGAGCTCTAGTAGTAGTATCTTCAGGTGGCAGTGTATCTGACAGGTTACAGTGATTGTCTGACCGGTTTCTGGGAATCACTTTCATGACCTTGTACATGTCACACCAGTTTGAAAAATGTATAGCATAACCACTATATGCATACCTCGTTCGTACCTTGGTTTGGTCATTAGTAATAGCACATCATCTAGTTTGGCTGTAAAGAGAACAGCACTACCAAAAATACAGGACTGGCAAACATTCTATGAAGTTTTGAATCTTTTCTGTGACCTTGACCGTGAACACGACAATCCAGTCTTTTCAAATCTTTTTACAATGATGTACCATCAAGCTAAGTTTGCTTGCAAAATGATCAACAGTTGAGAAAATAACATATACAGGCAATGTCAATGGTTTATTTTGATTATACGAGTCCTCACTCTGACCCTGACCTTGAAGACAGCAGAGCAGTCTTTTTACCATGTTTTTGTCTCATTCTGTGAAAATAATTTCATCAAGAACGGCTTTAGCTGCACAATAACATTTCGTGTAACAGAACATAATCACCTTTTTCTTGTTCTAATAAATGGCCGCAAAAAAAGCCAGTTGATTATGCTGCCATAATAAGGAGTGGGGTTGGGGGCGGGGAGGGGAGGGGGGCGGCGGGGTTGGGGAGAGGTCTTGTGAGAAGAAAACCACACCGAACTTACCACCGTTCCAAACAGTCGCAGCTTGTAGTAGCATCCATGGCCTCTGTCCACAAGCTGCGAAATCAAAAACAAATCACTCAGCACGCAGCGCTCCCTGGCATTCCTGGACATCATTCCTTCTTCTTCTTCTTCTTCATTATACAGTGGGAATCCCAGTAGTTTGGGCAACATTCCACAACTGGTGGCACAAAGAATTTTTTCAATATGTTTTTAATCTCTCGGCCATCAACATGGGAAATCGTTTCACAAATTTAAACGGCTTTCTGAAGAGAAAAAAAAAAAGATTTTTTTTTTTCAAACACATAAAAGGTTACAAGAATGCTGCTTTTGGGGGGGGGGGTAAAGGTAACAAACCTTGCATCATGCGCTTCGGACTCACGTTAGGTGTAGGTGCCTTACAAATAATGTTGTTGTTGTTGTTGTTGTCATTTTTGATATTGATGTATGCATTTATAGTACTTGTCCTTTTTTGTTTTTGTTTTAGTTTTTGTTGTTGTTGATTGTCAAGCGGATTTTGATGTTGACGATGTACAACGCCGTGAGCTTGTAAATTTTTACGGAGTGTAGCGCTATATAAGAGTTATTATTATTTTTACTTATTTTTAAATACTCTTTCTTTTTAAACAGATGCCTTTCGCTTGGTAATAAACAGCTAAGGTACAATGACCATGGATGGCTCAGATCAGAGGCTCTAATACTAAATGAACAAATAAATGAATGATAATTTACAGTGCACATAGACTTTTTTTTATATATTCATGCAAGA
Source organism: Alviniconcha strummeri (assembly GCA_963584105.1). Taxonomy (NCBI): domain Eukaryota; kingdom Metazoa; phylum Mollusca; class Gastropoda; family Provannidae; genus Alviniconcha; species Alviniconcha strummeri. The sequence continues at coordinate 2,668,851 of OY757554.1, forward strand.
AAATGCACGTCACTGTACAATATATTAACATTTTATCATCTCCAGCCACGACGTTGGGGCCAAAGCAGTTCGCTCTGACAACAGTGTTAATACATTTCGAGCAGGTTTGCTGCATCAGCTTTGCCTGTGAAAGCTGCCTCTAAGGAACTTCACTCGCTCCATGCAAAGCCTTAGGCTAGGGCGGTTGGTAAGTTGTGTCTTTTCACCGCAATTACCTGCAGCAGCTGTCGCTGGCCGTTGACCAGCATGTCCATGAGGGGAGACGCAAATGACATATCCCCTGTGATCTTGTAGGAGTTTCCTCCAATGTCCACCTTTAGAAAAAGAGAAGAAACAGACGGTAGATGCAAAGGGGAAAAAGCCCGATTAATACGTATAATGCCTGTACGGGAATAGCTTATTAGATAAAACAATGTCAACAAAAATACACTAACATTTCTTGCAAGTGTGGAACGGGCATATATGCATGAATATATTTGCACTCTCACATGCATGCATGTATCACCCCCATCACCCCACATATACATACGTAAACATACAAACACATGCACAGACACATATATCCACACAGGCAGACATGCACACACAGGCAA
>OY757554.1:2677143-2717810 GCA_963584105.1 Alviniconcha strummeri
CATGACACAACTATTTCACATGACATACACATGAAAGGTTAAAAAGAACGCTTACTTCATACGACACAACTGTTTCACACGACATTGTGTCATACGAAACAGCTGCATCAGATGAAATAAGCTTTCTTTTTAACCTCTTTGCACATGTTACCTTCTCTCATCCAACACTGGGTAAACCTCAGGGTTTTAACCAAGGACTGCTCCTAAACAAACGCACCACCTCTTCTTCTCAATTTCCGCACTGTGATTATTGTGATGAGCATTACCTGGCTTCTTCTTCATCACGGGCTATCCTCATCCCTTTCCCACCTCCTCCTGCTGATGCCTTGATCATCACAGGGTAACCTGAAATCAGCATCATCAGTGGTTGTGACAATGATGCATGTATAAATTTGATGAAATGGATCCCAATGGATACGGTATGATTTAAGACTGAGCCACTGTGTGTATGTGGGTCTGTGTGTTTTATATACATATACTTGTCATGACAATGATGCATATATATATGAATTTGATGAAATGGATCCCAATGGACACTGTTTAAGACTGAGCCTTTGCATGTATGTGGGTCTGTGTGTTTTACATATATATACACCTGTCATGACAATGTATGAATTTGATCAACTGGATCGCAATGGAGCCTGTTTGATTTAAGACTGAATCATTTTGCTAACAGATTATGTCCCATGTGCACCAGAACCTGTCAACTGATGTGTTGCATGTACAAGACAACCCGTCAACTGACATTTTGCATGTACAAGACAACCCGTCAACTGACATTTTGCATGTACAAGACAACCCGTCAACTGACATTTTGCATGCACAAGAGAACCTGTCAACGGACATGTTGCATGTACAAGAGAACCTGTCAACTGACGTGTTTCATGCATAAGAGAACCTGTCAACTGACATGTTGCATGCACACCAGAACCTGTCAACTGACATGTTGCATGCACACCAGAACCTGTCAACTGACGTGTTGCATGCACAAGAGAACCTGTCAACTGACAGGTTGCATGCACACCAGAACCTGTCAACTGACATGTTGCATGCACAAGAGAACCTGTCAACTGACGTGTTGCACATGCACCAAAACCTGTCAACATGTTGCATGTGCACCAGAACCTGCCAACTGACATGTTGCATGTGCACCAGAACCTGCCAACTGACATGTTGCATGTGCACCAGAACCTGCCAACTGACATGTTGCATGCACAGCAGAACCTGTCAACTGACATGTTGCATGCACACCAGAACCTGTCAACTGACATGTTGCATGCACACCAGAACCTGTCAACTGACGTGTTGCATGCACAAGAGAACCTGTCAACTGACATGTTGCATGCACACCAGAACCTGTCAACTGACGTGTTGCATGCACAAGAGAACCTGTCAACTGACAGGTTGCATGCACACCAGAACCTGTCAACTGACATGTTGCATGCACACCAGAACCTGTCAGCTAAAATGTTGCATGCACAGCAGAACCTGTCAAATGACATGTTGCATGCCCACCAGAACCTGTCAACTGACATGTTGCATGCACAGCAGAACCTGTCACCTGACATGTTGCATGCACAGCAGAACCTGTCAACTGACATGTTGCATGCACACCAGAACCTGTCAACTGACATGTTGCATGCACACCAGAACCTGTCAACTGACATGTTGCATGCACACCAGAACCTGTCACCTGTCATGTTGCATGCACACCAGAACCTGTCAACTGACATGTTGCATGCGCACCAGAACCTGTCAACTGACATGTTGCATGCCCACCAGAACCTGTCAACTGACATGTTGCATGCACAGCAAAACCTGTCAACTGACATGTCACATATGCTCCAGAACCTGCCAACTGTCATGTTGCATGCGCACCAGAACCTGTCAGCTAAAATGTTACATGCACAGCAGAACCTGTCAACTGACATGTTGCATGTGCACCAGAACCTGCCAACTGACATGTTGCATGTGCACCAGAACCTGCCAACTGACATGTTGCATGTGCACCAGAACCTGCCAACTGACATGTTGCATGCGCACCAGAACCTGCCAACTGACATGTTGCATGTGCACCAGAACCTGCCAACTGACATGTTGCATGTGCACCAGAACCTGTCAACTAACATGTTGCACATGCACCAGAACCTGCCAACTGACATGTTGCATGCCCACCAGAACCTGTCAACTGACATGTTGCATGCACACCAGAACCTGTCAACTGACATGTTGCATGCACACCAGAACCTGTCAACTGACATGTTGCATGCACACCAGAACCTGTCAACTGTCATGTTGCATGCCCACCAGAACCTGTCAACTGACATGTTGCATGCACAGCAAAACCTGTCAACTGACATGTCACATATGCTCCAGAACCTGCCAACTGTCATGTTGCATGCGCACCAGAACCTGTCAGCTAAAATGTTACATGCACAGCAGAACCTGTCAACTGACATGTTGCATGTGCACCAGAACCTGTCAACTAACATGTTGTACATGCACCAGAACCTGCCAACTGACATGTTGCATGCACAGCAGAACCTGTTGCACTTGCACAGCAGAACCTGTCAACTGACACATGCAGCAATGTTCTACAGTATAACAAGAATAAGCAACAAGTCACCCTCCAACCCTGTCAGCAGATACCTAATCTTCAGCTAAGAACCACAGGTATGCCTCTCACTAGCTTCAGGAATCTTAAAGGAGACCCAAAGGAAGAAGCTTCGTGGGTTCCGTGCACAGGAACGAAATTAAATGAGACCTACAGCAGATGATCAGCTGATGTATGATCTAGTTTGTTAAAACTGTTGTTTGAAAAACACGAAAACACAGCCATGAGCATTGGCATTTTGTGTCTGGCAGTCAGTCTGTTGTCTGTGATGTACCACTGGCATGTGTGACATAAGTGTATATCAAGACATTTTTCTGCTTTTTATTGGTTAAAAAAAGACAACAACAACAAAAAAAGACAGCAAAGCTAAAAAAAAAAAAAAAAAAAGTACCTTCTCTGTTGCATAAGTACTGAAAGAGCCACCAAATGAAAAGCTGCAGATGGAAACATTTGCACATTTTCTGCATTTTTAGGCCAACTTACAACTTTGGCCTGGAGTCCCCTTTAAATGAATCAACAGAACGAGCCCACACCATACCTATTTCCTTGGCCAGTTTGACACAGTGCTCCACATCTTCCACAACGCCATCAAACCCCGGTATCATGTTGACGCCAGCCTTCATGGCAATTCGCTTGCTCTCAATTTTGTCGCCCATCAGTTGAATGGACTCACTGTTGGGCCCTATGAACTCCACGCCTATTTCTTTCTGGAAGAGAAAGAAGAAGAAGTAAAAAAAAACAGGGTAGAAACAATTAACAGTAACAGTTGCACATTTCAGACCACAGAGTTACTTTACTGGGGTGGGGGTGGGGAGAAGGAGGTGTCAGATGTCAGAGTGTGTGTCCGTGCGTGTGAATGTGTGCATTCATGAGTATATGCATATGTGCCTGTATGTGTGCGTGCATGCATGTGTGTGTGTGTGTGTGTGTGTGTGTGTGCGCGCATGCACACATGCATGAGTGTATGCATGTGTGCCTCTGTGTGTGCATGTGTGCATGCATGTGCATGGGTATGTGTGTGTTTGTTTTGGGGGCTTGTGTGCATCTGTGAGTGTATGCATGCGTGAGTGCATGTTTGCATGTGTGAGTGCATGTATGCATGTGAGTGCCTGCCTACATGCGTGGCTGCATGTGGCTATGTATGCATGTTTGTATGTGTGTGCATTGTCTTAAAACACATTTTCAATTTTAAACCAAATTTAGAAAATGAGTTTCCTGAGTGACTGTCAGCATGGTCATACATTCGTACAAAACTGTCCAGCGTCACATCCTGCCTGTAACATACCTCTGCCCCCTTTAACACTAAGCCTCAAGCAGTGAAAACACACCTCACTGGGAGCACTAGAACTCTACTCACACCTCATTGGGAGCATTAAAACTCATCTTCAAAACTCCACTTAAATCAACAGGGATTTTTTTTTTTTTTAAGCAAGTTCCCCATTTTGCTAGGCTTTCACTTCGCTTTCTTCTGCCTATTAAACAAAACCCATTTTGATGAGGCTAGTACCTTTGTACCCGAGGCTTTATAAGCTCGGAATGAATTCAAATTCTTTGTTGTTAATCACGCAGTGAAACCTTGTTTTTAATGCCACTCTAAAAATTAAAAATAAAGCAAAAACAGTATTTCATGTGGGTGGTCTTTTACCAGGGTGGTCTTTCATCAGGGTTGCCATTCATCAGGGTGGTCTTTCGTCAGGGTGGTCTGTTACTGGGTGGTGTCTCATCAGGTGGCATTATTGCATGTCACACTACAATAGTACAAATCAGGGTACTCTTTCATCACAGTGTAGTCTTTCATCAGGGTGTTCTCTCATCAAGATGGTCTTTCATCAGGGTGTTCTCTCATCAAGATGGTCTTTCATCAAGGTACTCTTTCATCACAGTTTGGTCTTTTATCAGGGTGTTCTCTCATCAGGATGGTCTTTCATCAGAGTGCTCTTTCATCACGGCAGTCTTCCATCATGGAGGTCTTTTGTCAGGGCAGGCCTTCATCAGGATGATTTTTCCTCAGGAAAGTCTGTTATCAGGGCAGTCTTTTATCAGGGCAGTCTGTCATCAAGGGAGTCTTTCAATAGAGCAGTCTGTCATCAGGGGAGTCTTTCATCAGGGCATTCTGTCATCAGGGGGGTCTTTCATCAGGGCAGTCTGTTGTCAGGGGGGGGGTCTTTCATCAGGGCAGTCTGTCATCAGGGCAGTCTTTCATCAGGGCAGTCTGTCATCAGGGCAGTCTGTCATCAGGGGAGTCTGTCATCAGGGCGGTCTGTCATCAGGTGAGTCTGTCATCAGGGGAGTCTTTCATCAGGGCGGTCTGTCATCAGGGGAGTCTTTCATCAGGGCAGCCTGTCATCAGAGCAGTCTTTCATCAGGGGAGTCTTTCATCAGGGCAGTCTGTCATCAGGGGAGTATGTCATCAGGGCAGTCCGCCATCAGGGGAGTCTTTCATTGGGGTAGTCTGTCATCGGGGGAGTCTTTCATCAGGGCTGTCTGTCATCAGGGGAGTCTTTCATCAGGGCAGTCTGTCATCAGGGTGGTCTTTCATCAGGGGTTTCATTAATGCATGTCACACTACAAATCCATATGCTCAGGTGCTGAAGGAGCTGATCACCATGAACTCTGACCATGCCATGCATGACTGCCTTATAAACAGGAGAATATAAGCAGGGGTATGAGTAACCTGTGTGTGTTTCTGCACTCAGGAGCATTTGGTGAATATTCAGAAAATCTCCTTACCAGTTTGGCAGCAAAAACGGTGTTCTCTGACAAAAAGCCATAGCCTGGGTGAACCTGAGGAATTGGAAACAAAAAAAGAAAGTAAGCGGTGTTGTAAAATCCAACATGAACCCACCGTCCAAACTGTGCATCTACAACATGGAATATTACAGCCCACAAGTAAGCTCATAAACACAGCTTCCTAGCCCTCAACAGGTTGTGTCCGAACAATGGATTAGTCTGGCTGGGATTTTTAATTTTGCACACTGTTGATGCATGTGACAGCATTTGGGGGCTGTATGAACACTGCAAGCATCTGCACTAAAAGTTCATTCTGTGAAAAAGAAAACAAAAACACCCTTGCAGCAGAAGTGCACTGAATATTATGTTCCACCAACTGTGCAACACCCACACCCATTAGGTTCTTTAGAAATCAAACTCACAGCTTATGTACCATGTCTAAAACATGCTTTTTTAAGTTCTTTTGAAATCACACTCACAGCTTGTGCACCAGTGTCTTGAACAGCTTGCAGAATCCTGTCCATTCGCAGATAGCTCTCACTGGTTGGCGCCTTGCCAATACACACTGCTTCATCGGCCATGCGTGTATGAACCTGTGACAAGCAAACCAACATTTCACTGCACTGAGTATGACATAATGATATTCTACCTTGTCCCATTTCCCAATACGTTTCTTTGAAAAACTGAGATTAAAAAAAATCTAAAAAGAAGTATTTTTAATCTTCACATCACATATTTACCCATATTTACCAATTCCTTTCAAAGGATGCTGCTGATACTAACATCTCAAAAAGGTATGGCCCAGTGCATCTTGTTACAGCACTAATGCTTAAAATTCTGATCTGGTAAAGAAAAAGAAGAAAGAAAAAAAGAAGAAAGAAAACTATAACCGTATAGGTCATTATGAAATTATTCTGACAGTTGTTTTTTTAAAGTTTAGTTGTTTTTTGTTGTTGTTTTGTAACATCATCAGTGTTAACATAATGTCTGAAGATCACTGTGATTCTAATCAACAGAAATAAATACAGACACAGACACATACACATACACTGGCACACACACACAAACACGCCTGCATGCAGACACATTTCTTCTTCTTAGTAATATAATGTGTTCAGCCGGCTGGGCAGAATGAGACTGGTGGTGGTGTGGAAATAGGTGGAGGGGGGTTGTTTGGGGGAGGGGGTAGTTATTGATTGGAGGAGCTCAGCCAGCCCTTAACAGAGCATTTGGTTTTGAAGGCATGCGTGCATGCACACACTCACGCACACACACACACTCTCTTTCTCTCATGACACATGACTAAACACACAAACATACCAGCAACAAACAAAACGCAAGTAAAGAACACAACACAACTCTGCAGCTTACAGCCAAGGAGTCCACGTCACTGTGAACAGCCACCGTCTTGATCCCCAACCGGCGACATGTCCGGATCACCCTGCACGCTATCTCTCCTCGGTTGGCAATTAACACTTTGTCAAATTTCTGAGACAGAAAATAGTCGACACATCCATGGAGAGAGATAAAGCAGTCAAAAACTCCCCATTCAAAATTCTGTCAAACTGCTGAAAAAGTCCAGTCCAAACCTAGCCACTCACAAAACTTACCAATTTTTGAGAGAGAAAAGAATCAACATACTTTATGTGGAGATAAAACAGTCAACAGTTGAATAAGCTACCTGTTCATAACAGTGAACACTGTCCAGTTCCTCAAAAGGTAAGTGTGTGTATCTAGAGATTACACTGTGTGATAGACAACACACTCGCTCTCTCTCTCTTGTTGTCTCAAAGTGACCATGTCTTAAGTCTGTGTGTATGTATGATAGATGGACACAACATTCTCTCTCTCTCTCTCTCTCTCTTTCTCACACACACACACACACACACACACACACACACACACACACACACACACACACAGTAAAAAACAAAAAAACAAGAGGTGAGTGACTGTAAAAATGTATGATCAGAACTTGCATCACTGTAATGGACAGTCATGCCGCAAAATATACAAAGTTGAGCGAAGTGTGACAACTGTGGGTGATTGCATAACAGGATCATCGCACACTGGGACAGACAATCTAATACCAGTGCATCCCATTATATCCCATATTATACCATGTACACATCAAAGCATCACTGAGCCAATCTCATATTGGATACTCCAGTAGGAGATCCCATACCAGGTCTTGCACCAGTATGTACCAGAACAAATCCTATATCAGCACATACAAAACGATGTCTTACAGCTTCATCAGCCTCTGCTTTGTCGTTCCAGTACATCTCCCTCAGCAGCAGCTTGGTGGTTGACAGGCATCTTGTCTGGCAAACACTCACCACCTAACAAACATAGAAACACAAATCAACTAAACATAGTACACACACGGATACGATACCATTATCAGTCATGTAGCCTGCACAGTTTCATGTGCGATATGAAGCGTTCCACAAAATCGATTCTAAGGTAGAAGCGGCGTCAACCTCACGGGGTCACCGCAGGACGAACAGATAGTTGTGACACTGAGAATGAAAAAACACACGAAATGGGTCTCTAAGTCTCTTCTTCTTCGCAATACGATTGGAATCGCAACAGTTAAGGGGAAACTACATCATGGGCCGCGCGCAAAATCCCTGTGAATGTATTTATTATTGTCCGGCGTGGCCTAATACGTGAAGTTTTAAAAACAAACAAACAAATAAAGGAGTATAAACACACTGTCTGCTTCCAGGTCTTAAACTCAAGTGCCAGCCATCAACACATTGTGTTGCATACTTCTGTCAATGCACCAGTCGTTTCACCTTTTTTGAGTAGCACAGTGATGCCGACGGCAAAGGAAAGACAGCAGAAGCGCGTAGCAGTCGACAGGAGGCTGCCATGCTGGACAATGTAATCTCGTTAATATATGTTACGGCGAGAGTTTTTTTAATTTTCTTTCAAAATAACTAAAGATTGGCATATGTTAATATTTTCGTTCATAATTTACAATATATTTGTGACTTTTATTATAAAAATATCAAATCAAAATCTCGGAAGAACGAGATTCATTCATTACCCTAATCTTACCGCAGTCAAATGCTGTTTAGCACATTTAACTGCGTTTTGTATCCAGGTATAAAAAACGTTTTTCATTTCCCTGCAGATGTCGATATCTGGACTGATTTCAGAGAGGCATTTAGTAGAAATTGTTGACATTTGAGGTATGTATCACTTTTCTTCGATTGTTGTTGTGATCAGGAAGCCCGTATCGAAACCCCACAGTCGGCCATTTTTGCTCTCCCGGTTGTGTTTACTGCAAATGATATGGTCATATCCAGACTTCTGATACCATTCGAAGAGTTTAGTATGTACTTTATTAGTAGATAAATATCTTAGCTTCATATGTCACCAGCTCTTTGAACGTAGCATCTCTTGATTTAATGATTTTTCCAAGAAACCGAAATTGACATGTCCATTCCCATCTGACCGGATTTTGTCTGATCAGCCAAACGCCATTGTGATTGTGTGAGCTAAGTTTTATTTTTAACCTTGCATGCGGTACCGAAAAGTTTTTTTCGAGGATTTTCTACGCACTTTTACTTTGTAGTTTACGTACTGCGTCCAGTTGAGTGCCGTGTGGTTTGATGTTACATTCGCAGACGAACGCTTTTGATCGAGTACTGATTGCGTTACCACTCCACTCCTCCAGTGATTGTTCTGAAGCTCTGGCATGTTGCAGTATTATTTTGGGAGCCGAGATGTTCGACAGTTGCGTTCAGTCAAGTAACTGTATGGGGTTACTATGAGAGCATTTAAGATGTTTGCAGTTGCAGAAAATCATTTCACTGGTTTGACTGAGGATTCAGATTTTAACCTTGATGAGTTGATCACTTTAATTTGTTCAGGAAAACAGTAAACGACTTTAACAAAAGCATGCTTTCTTAGAATACCAATCACTAGCACTAAGACACTAGTCAACAAGCTGATCACTTTGTCATTCTTCAGGGATTTGATCTCTTTGCCACTTTTCAGAGATTTCGTTACTTTGCTACTATTGTACTAATGTACTGGTCTACTACTCAGCTTTTTCAGGGATTGCAGTACAGATCTGTCTGTACACTATACGATCTGTGCATTAGTGCCATGTCTGTCTAGTATCAGTAATGTACTAAATGAGGTTGCAATAATGAAGGTTACCATTGTATCAAAAAGTTATGCCACATAACATTTTGCATCCACAGATGAACCTATGCCGGTTATGGTTTTCTTGCAATATTAGTAGTTTTATGGTCCCTTGTACAGTTGTATAATTCACAGCATGCTGCATGTCTTCACACTTTTTGTCAGGGTTTGCAATGTTCTGTTTCTGTGGGTGGTACTGGTTGGCAAGCTTGTGGCTATCAGACCAGGGATCAAAGAGATCATGAATGGCAAAAAATCAAGCAAATATGGCAGCCTAATCAGATGAAAGTTATGTATTTTGCCTTTTTTATGCAAGTTCCAAATCCATTATTGCAACAGTTCTTCTTTTTTCTTGGATCTTCAATCCATCACGATTTCAACAAGGCAAAAGTTTATTTACCCCAGCAAAGTGGAAACTGAAGGAGTGAAGCAAGAGTGTTTTGGCTTATTCTGGCCTAAACATCCAGTCAGATTCCAGGCAAGTCGCCAAGTGCCAGGCACAGTGTGGCATGTCAAGCAATGAGTGCCACTAGTCCGCATTGATTTATTTAGTCGTAAGAGAACTTTAAGATCTATTCAACTTGCCATACCCAGATGCCATGTATGATGTAGCTGTACCACAACATCACAGAATTCACACTTTTTAGAGAATGTAAAATATTGTGCACACACCTTCACATTCACCGTAAGTGTCCTTTTGATTTTTTTAGTTTAGCCACTTCAGGCATGGCCACCCACTCCAGTGCATTTCATTTTCAGCTGCAAAGAGAACATCTCTGAGATCAGTTTTCATTGAGTATTCGCTGGAAATGTTTCATAGACTGATACTAATAGAGTGCATTAGTAATACTACAAAGTACTGTGGTAGTAGTAGTAGTCTTACCATGTGGTTGTGTTCTACAGTTTTGCATAGAATTTGTTTCTTTGAGGTTTAATTTTGTTTTGGGGTGTTACTCTTACAGTCTTAGGAATAGGAGGGTATTTTGTAATAGCAGTGTTCATATATCAGGATTTTGTCATTAAACCAAAACAAGAACATGAAAGTGATTGATTCTTTTAATTTTTATTCATGTTCAGCCACCAACGTTTTGACATGTTTCTGCAGTATCGCCAATGCAGCTGTCTTGGATTTCAGAAACCGTGGTGGTATTGATAGACATTTCATGTTTGTAAGAACTTTAAAAAACCTAACAAACAAATATTAAATAAGATACACATTCATCAGTCCATAAGTAGATGAATTCTCGGTGCTCATCAGAATAAAGGTCTGATACATGTTGGTTTGTAGTTCAAAGGAGAAAGGACAAGTTTACAAATTGAAACAAGACACTGTTTACAGCCTACTCATTCAGCTTAAATCTTTCACTCCCAACTGCACATTCTGGCATGGATTCACAACCCACATGATCATTAGTGATGCAGTTGGTGACGTAGAAGTTTGCTTGCAAATAATGCTGTTTTTGTGGTGTGTTTTTTACTAATTTTAGTTCTAATTATCTAAAAACAAAACAAAAATATTGTAGAGTTTGTATCATGTCTGATCTCTGTGCCAAAATCAGGGGCGGGGGGGCCCGGTGTAGTTGATGACGTAGAAGTTTGCTTGCAAATAGCGCTGTTTTGTTGGTGTTTACTAGTTCAAATTATCTCAAAACAAAACAGAAATATTGCAGAGTTTTTAACGTGTCAGATCTCTGTGCCAAAATTGAGGGGGAAGGGGGGGGGACTTCACTACAGCTGAAGTGATTCATTTTATAATGGATGTCCTGGGTGAGAGTTGTAAGCAGAAAGGAAAACATGTTTAGAGAGGAGGGGGATGCTGAGTTGGCCCAGCTGATGTTAGTGGTTTTGGTTGTGACACTGACAGTGGCTGTCTGGAAGTAAATGTTCAGGAACTGAATGAAAGCAGTACATTGAGGGGTAGGGGGTGTGGTTGTGGGAGAAAAATGCAGTAGTGGATCTGGTGGTGGTAGGGGGGTGAGGACAACGAATACAAGGTGCCACTGAAGAGCACCTATGTGGCAGTTACATTTTTATGCTTCTGTTTGACTTTGATTCTGTATCAATTCAAGTGGTGTAATCCTAAAGAGTGGGAAATGTTGAAGAGTGAGCACTGAAAGGGCAAGGGTTCAAATGAAAAATAGTAAATAGACGGCTTCAGTTTCAATGCAGAACAGTTTCGAAGATGATATTGATAATAATATGTTTACAACATCTTGATCATTTCAGCTGGTTCAACATAATAAACAGACAGCTTCAGTTTTAATGCAGACGCAGTTTTGAAAGTGATAATAATATGTTTACAACATATTTATTATTTCAGTTGGCTCAACATAATAATGATCTATTGAAACTATTGCAAATTACAAGGTAGACTGGTATTAGTAAGTAGGTCACTGCTGTTTTTTTTCTTCTTTTTTTTCTAGAAATAATGCTTGCTTTGGATTCCACATATATTTTTGTACATTTTTTTTTTTTTTTTACTGTAGAGTAAAATTAAAAAGCATTTGGTAAACAATAAAAAGCAGCAGGTTTTTGTTTCATTTTACTAGTTTTATTGCACACACACACACATACACTCACTCACACACTAGTGACAGTAAACTAGAGGTGAGGAGAAGCAACATTGTAAACACAAGTTTGCCCCACTGTTTTCAGTCATTTTGATTTTTCATGTCTGATGTTACAGTGTTAGTGTTAGCGGTCACTTTTTGTGTAAGTGATTCTGCAACATTTAATACTATCTGAGTATCTCAGAAATTTTTTCTAGGCTCTTCACAGTACTCAGGAGCAGAACACAGGTCTGATCTGTGCCCTGAGAGCATAACTAGATCAATAACATTTTACAAAATGGTGAATATTCAGTGCAAAATCAATTACAACAAAGTCTGAGGGTAACATAATGTAGGTAGTCCAAAGTGACTTTGTAAATTATCACACTTTATATATTTGCATAGATCTTTTTTTATCTGATTTCAGTGATACCAATTTTATGTTGATCAGCTGAGTAGATCCAAGTTATGATTTTGTTAATATTTATTTTTGTTGCCCCAATTTGCCCACAAAATGCAAATTAGACAAATCCTGAGATTTAAGGTCCTGCCTGGAAGTTATTTTGCATATATATATATAACCTGTCTTAATATTTAGGAATCTCATTTTCCACCATACAAATAATAGGCCCAGTTTTTTTTAGACCTTCATTATGATTATTCTTCCAGATACTTCACATGAAACTTGCTAAAAAAAAATTTTTTTTTTAATGCCATCCATCAATCTTAAAAATGGTTTAAAAAAAATCATAGCTCCTCTTCTACTTGTCCTATCATCTTACTTTTTGTACCAGAATAACCGCAGTTAAGAACTCTACATGATGCCATACTTTTCTGATTGATCACAGACAAAATTTAAAAGTCCATTTTTTGTGAGGCTGACCTTGCATCACCTTACAGGCCCATTTCAAGGGCATATATGGGAAAGCAGTGTCCCCAAAATCCTGTCTCCAACATCCTGGAATTGTTGCTAACTGGATTGACTTCAAACCCCATTTCAAAACAAAGTGCACAGCAGTCTGGCTAAGTCTTCTTTTTGCAGCCATTTACCTAATATATATGAAAGGAATAAACCCAAAATTTGCAACAGAAAGTGAGTGTAATCATATATATTATACATGTGTTCTTATGCTCCTTTCAGACATTTGATCTAGATCTAATTTCTGAGTAACCCTTTAGGCTTCCTGAGTGCTGATGTCAGTAAAACAGTTGATCCACTCACCCATTTACAGACTGAATCAGTCACTTTTGTTGCAAATGTTGACTTCATTCCCTAGATCTGTTTGAGTGATTCTGATGATATTTGTGGCCCAAAATGGCACTTGAAATGTCCCAGGAATTTCCAACTATCTCCTTGGATATTACCAGTAAAGCATCTCCTAGACTGTCATTAGTAGAAAAGTTTGCTGAAAATGAAATTGCTGTTTATAAATAAATTTGTCTATTATCCCATTGAGTCGATTGACACCCAAACCAGCTCTCGCTTGCGTTTGCAGTCGTTCACAGACAGCTTCATTTTTCATTTTTACTGACAGAAGCATTCTTTTGACAGCTAAATCTGGCTTTCAAGAAAAAGATTAATACTTTTACTCATCAACAAGATTGTTTACACACAATGTAAAACACTTATACTTTTATAGTGGAGAATCCACCAACTTGGCACGCTCGATCACTTGTGCGGTCGCCTCACCGGCCATGGCTGACCGTGCAGCTGTGGTAATAAAATCTCTTTGTTATCACATTTCGGCAGCTGAATGTTGGACGTACGAATAGTTTTGAACTTTTATTTTAGTATAACTTTGAAGAAGAAAGATTGATCTTTCTACTGATATTTTTTATGAGAGTGTATGTGGTCTAAAAATAGTACAAAATCCATTCAACACATTTCAGACAACTTTTCCAGGACTTCCGCTTGTCAAAGGCAGCCATCATGGATATGGAAAGAAAGCTTAGCAACAGCACTTTTGATTGATATAGTTTCATCTTGGCTGGACTAGCTTACGTCCAACACTCCACGTCTGAAAACTGCTTACAGCGAGTGGTGTTTGCAGCCTGTGCGCATTGCTGACAGAAGGCAGCGCTTAGGGGTACTGAGATCGGGGTGAATTTTCACATTCTTTTTCAAAGCGTAATAAACATAACACAGTTAGGAAGATGAGACATGAAGCTTTTCTCAACAGTAATTTGTATTGAGATTGAATCAGAAACACATAAGAAATCCATCAATGAAAATCGCTAAAACTAGACCAACTTAGTTAAGCAGAACGCAGCCGAGAGCACTTTGGACTACCTACACAATGCTTGGAAATAAAAGTTATAATAAATTAATAATTTTATGAAAATGACTCATTGAGCTCATTTGTTAACAACACCTTCAGAGGAGCAGAATTATATCTAATAAAACTTTAAAAGTAATAATTTCTTGTATTTTGTTTAGAATAATCTTTCCATGAAAGATGATGATGGTGACGGAGATTTCGTCATCAGCAGTTGTACAGTCATTGCAGACATACTTGTGTTACATTTAATTTACTATTAATGATATTATTGGGTCTGATGCAGCCATAGTTCCAGCTTGAAAAAAACGAAGAAAACACACACCAGAAAACACAACATGAAACCGAGTTGGCTGCTAGTGCTACAGTGTCTGGCTTTGTGTGTAGAGTAAATCAATAAATGTCTGTCTGTTGCACAAACAAGGGTCGACCATGAAAATGTGCACGTTTTTATTGTCTGGTTAGTTTTTTAAATAGGTGTTGTTTTTAACCTTTTATGTTTGTTTTTTAAAGATGATTGACAAGAGAGGGCCAGTGTCAGTCAAACATTGGAACTGTTTCAAAGGCAACATTGGGGAAACTTCTGAGAGATGGGATGGAATGCATACAGGCTTTTCTGAGAGTGTGGAATAAAGTATCGTTGAGATACCATCTTGAACTGAACTTTTGTGCTTTTACAACTTGAGATCATAAAACATGCACACACCTGCCCTTTGCAGTTGGGAAAGTTGAATGAACTTTTGGCATCATGGATTTGTATGATTAGGCTGACATGATTAAGATTAATTAAGCGCACTGTGACAAAACAGAAGTTTAGTGTTCAGGATGATGGAATAGCCAGTAGGGTACCAGGCCTGGAGAGGAACACGAAGAATTCCATTAAATTGTTTTCCAGTTAGTTACACCATGGCTTATTCTGTTACGTGGAATCTTGGTCTGTCTCTTGGTCGGCTAGTGGCTGTCTTGCTGTACTCTTTCAGTTTTAGGTCAGTTTATGCAGGAAATATAATGCATTGTGCAGCCGTTATGTTTATAGTAGTCTTCCTTTTGTTGGCAACATACCAGGTATCAAAAATATTAAACATGTTTAGGTGCCCCCCCCCCCCCCCCCCCATTTTTCCATTTGTTTTTCTTCTTCATTTTTCATGTTTGTTGTTTATAACCCTGTAAACAACAAACATGAGAAATGAAGAAGACAGCAACATAGTCGCTTTTTCTTTTATCATTCTTTTTTTCTCTTCTTTTTCCATTTTTGTTGTTTACAGTGACAGTGTACGACATAGTTTGGAAACATTAGTGGTCAACCATAATGATATGTGAGATAATAAAAATGCTGTTTTTTTCTTCTTCTTTTTTTCTTGTTTTAGTCATAATTGTTTAATGTTATAAGGAAGCACACACACATACACAAATAGGTTTCTAGCAATTTGTTTGGTTTCTTGGAAACTTTTTTTGTGACCAAATCCATAGACTGTGATGCCTTCACCATCGCTGTGTGAGTTGGGGTAACTTGTCACGCAACTTAAATGGTGTACAGGGTGTGCCACTGAAATGTACAGCTTTTTATTCCATTTTTAGAGCATTAGTCTACTACTATTACTAGTACCAGTCCAGGATTTTTTCTTTCATATATATATATATAGATCATTCATCATAGGAGTATGCGGTACACAATCTGATCCAGAGGTTTTGTTGATAAAATAAGGAGTATGTGATGCACAATCTGATCCAGATCTTTTGTTGATAAAATTCTAGCAAAGTTTCTTGTTAGCTTCCTATAGACTGATGTTGTTACTGTACAGCTTAGTTAGTACTTATATGTAAGTTATAGTAGTAAAACTTCACTTTGGAACTTGGAACACCTGATTTCACAGGGCTTTGAAATGCATTGTAGGATGTCACTGACAAAGTCAGAGGTCACAGACTGAATGAAAATTTGTTCCTGGAAAGCATGTCAAGTGTCGTTTATTTTTTTATTTTTTATTGCTGCATGTAAAATTTAAGAATCCCCAATATTGTGAAACCTTGTGGCAAACTGCAGCTTTGATTCAAAAATATGATTAGAGCAGAGATTTCTTCCATTTTTGTGTGGTATTTGGTCTGCTGGTCAGGTTCAAACTTGTTATTATTGCATACAATACATCATTGCATGGTGATACAGCCACCAGATTAAATTTTAATAAAAGCATGCACACACTGTTGTTGACTTGCATAAAAATAAAATACCATGTTCCTGTGTTGTGCTACACTGGCATGACAGGGTCTGAGCTTTCAGCTGCTGTCACTGTAGTGTCAGTTGTACAGGATATTAGACATATCTCTCACTAGTTTCAGACTTTGTATGATGATAGCTTCCATTGGATTTTTTCGTACCAGTCTGAAGACCTTGGCCTACATTCAAGGTCACAGCAATGTCAAGGAAGCACTAAAAATGCAGTTATTTTGGCACGAGTTCTAATGTGACTGATAAACATATAACCCTGTACCATTAAAGGCATTATGCTTTTTAATTATGCTTTTTACTAGTGACCACACTGCCTCATACTCATAACACATTGGTAGCTGTGGCTAAAAATGAGATGGCATGTACCCATTTAAACCAGTGTTGGTGGCTGAAGCCTGACGTGCTTTACATTGTGTATACATCTCTGATTGTCAAAACAAGAGGCTCAGAATGTAATTTAATGTAAAAGAGTAGTTGTAAAGTGCTTACACCTAATGTGAGCCTGAAGCACACAGTACAGAAACAGTAAGGTCAACAAAATATATACACAACCTAGAGCACAATAAATATTACTAATTACATAAATACACTACAGCATTTCATTCAACATCTTTCTCATCACTTCCAACAAACACACGCTTGCACACACACACACACACACACACACACACACACACACACACACACACACACACACACACACACACAGCAAATGATGCACAGCTGCACACACACACACACACACACACACACACACACACAGGCAAGGCATTCAGAGTCCAGAGGAGAAAAGATGAGTCTTGAGGGCAGAATTAAAATAATGATGCAGTGGAAGATAGAATGCTTTGTAATTATAACTACAAGACTGCTTCATTTTCTTTTTTGTTATTGTTATTCATTATATGATTGATTGATTTTTTGTACATGGGTAAAATCACACACATATCATTTTTAATGGCTGTGGTAGGTGTTGTTTTAAGATAATTGAAAGATCCCTTAGTCCGTGTCAGAGTTCAGTGGATTATGGAAGCACCAAAATAACCAAGCGTGCACTAAAACTAGTAAAAGTGTTAGAGTTTTTCACAATGTTGAAGTTAGACACTATACAGAAGAAGAACGTAAGTAGCCAGAACAGTGATTCTTTTCACACGAAAAAGTTTTTGTGCATATGACAGACAAGAATCTCCATGAGAAGGGGGGGGGGGGGGGGGGGGTTGATCTGTTCCTACATTGTGCACTGCAGAGTGGTGAGGAGTCATGTTTGAGAGTCCAGAGCTTGGTGCTTTTACACAGAGGGCTATGACAAAAAATGTGGCACAGTAAAGATCTTTTGTACATATTTGGCGGAGCAGTTGTTTTAGAATTTGTTTTCATTTGCCCCAGATTAGTCTGATAGCAGTGCGCTGAATTGACCATGTTGTTACTGGGTGTCAGTCTGATAGGTGTGCATTGAATTGACCGTGTTGTTATTGGGTGTCATGTCTTTTCCAGCTCCTAGGTGAAGGGCCAGGCCCGAGACATGACCATCGTCATGCGTGGCAGTCCTGCTGGTGGGGATAGCCAGCAGGACCCCAATGCCCCACAACAACAACAACAACAGCAGCAGCAACAACAGCTGCCGGCCCAGACGGGACAACAGCCTCCAACAACACAAGCCCCCTCCGCCACCACTGCCACCACCACCACCAGCACCACCACCACTGCCACCACCAGTGCCACCACACAGCCAATCACAACACAGCCTCAGCAGTCGCAGGAGAACCCCCCTGCTGTTATTGCTGGTCAGCCAACGAGCCCACAAGGGGTTCCAACAGCCGTTGAACAGACTGTGGACCCTGCACCAGCCAGTGTGGTCAATCCTGTACCGATGGAGGAGGGGGGCCAAGGAGATGGGGTTGATGCTACTGTTCAGGTGAGTGCGCCAAACGAAGCTTTTTACCTGAAAACTTGCAGGGTGGTGGAGTGGATGCCACAGTTAAGATGAGTGAACCAGATAAAGCCTTTTGTCTAACAACTTACAGGGAGGTGGGGGGGGGGGGGGGTTGATGAGTGTACCAAATAAGGTCATTGCATAACAGCTTGCTGCTTGGGGTTGATACCACAGCTCAAGTGAGTGCATCAGATAAAGTCTTCACCTAGCAGTAACAGCTTACTCTTTTGGAGACAGGGTTGACGCCGCAGTTGGGGTGAATGTACCGAACCTAAAAGCCTTTGCATAACAACTTAACAGGGTTGACACTACAGTTGTTGTGAGTGCATGGAAGAAAGCCTTTGCATAACAACTTAAGGGTTGACACCACAGTTGTTGCGAGTGCACGGAGGAAAGCCTTTGAGATTTCACAAGGGTTGTTATCACCAGACTCATCGTCAGCCTAGATGTTGGACAAAATGGTTTGAAGCAGTGGGGAGGTGTAACAGTGGCTCCATGGGACTTGCAGAAAACTTGTGGGGACAGGTTATCTTGTGTGTTTAACAGTAACACTAAGAGTGTCTGTCTAATGGTAAGAGTGTCTGAAAACTTCCATATTGGCCCACATATGTGATCAGTTCTTCAGGAATGGCTTCTCCAGTTTTGTATAACTTTAAAAACGCCGCATTGTCTGGCCACATCGTCTGATGGCAGCAGTTCCATTCCGCATATAAGCACAGACATATTTGGATTGTTTGAACAGGTAAACCCAGACCAGGAGCCAGAGTTCCCCCATGTGGAACTAGCCAAACTTGATGAGATGATCAACCGACCTCGATGGGTTGTCCCAGTTCTGCCTCGTGGAGAGCTAGAAGTTCTCCTTGAGGCTTCCATCAAACTCAGCAAAGATGGTACGGCGTTTGACTTTCTGGCTCCAGCTGCACAAGCTGAAGTGGTTGCTTTTGTCATTTTGGTTTTGAGCGTCAGACATTGCTGTAATTGTCTAGCTGATTGTTATAAATAATGCTGTCAGTGGGTTTGTGGTGTTCTGTAGTGTGTGTTGTTGGTGTGTGTTTAATTTTTTTTTTTTTTTTAACCCTTTTTACTGTTTTACCATAGCATTTCTTCCATCTCTGCTTCTCCCGGTTTCTTCAGATCTTATTAGTTATTAGTTGATTGGACCTCTTTTTTTCTGAATGCTTTAAAGTCTGTGAGCTTCTTGTAAAGCTCAAATTATGTGTTTTTCTGCTTTATTGAATTGTGTTAACAATAATAAGAATGAAATACTTTAAAGTTCAAATCTCTAGTACAAAATCAGTGCAATTGGCGTGCTGTACAAAAAGAAAGAGTTTAACATTTATGTTCACATTGCATGTTCAACTTTACAACGATAATAGACCACTCCACAGTGCACTGCTTTTAGCCGTAAGCTCTGCCCCTCTGGCAAGCGACCCAAAAAGATGGCTGCAGCCGAATCCAGAAGTACTCTCGATCTCTTGCCAGAAGACCTGTCACTGTTGCGTTTGGTTTTGGTGAGAGAAAACTCACCCAAAGGTCAAAGCGGTCATCTGAGACACAGGACCCTGTGTTGATAATATAACTGGTCTGCAGTTAGTCTTATCATGCCCTCCTTGGTCAGATGGGAAAGGGAAGGGACAGCTTACCTCCCAGGGAGGGAGTGCCGTCGAGTTGGATCTAAAAATCCAGGTCCGCCGTCACTGTCATCATCTCCGCTCACCTCCTCTTCCTCCCAGACCTCCTCATCTGAACTATCATATGACATTTCACTGTCTGAAGACTCATCAGAACTCATTTTCGCCAAATATACGCTCACACTGTGTACGCTGAACTTGAACAAAATCTATAATGGCGGCAAAATGGAAAATGATGCAGTTGCGTTGCATAATTGTAATTGAAAAACAATCTAAATGACATCGTTTTGCACACAAACTGCCCAGACTGAGTTTCCTTGATGTATTTCTCGCAAAAAAATAATAGGTTTGTTTTTTTAACTGCTAAAATGACATGTTTATCCATCGATCACCGGTGATCGAAATTCAAGAAAAAGAACTGCAAGGAGTTAAAGTTACCGTTACTCATTTCCTCACTGGGGTATTAGTTTGCTCTGGGCTGGTAACAAAGAGTGCCAGGCGGGCGCTACCATGTGCAGGCACTGATGCACGCACACACCCACACACACTATTATTAAACTGATAATGCAATGTTCCAAGTGAATGAACAATATTTCGGTCGTTATACGGCACATATTTTGTGTTTAGCCATGTAGTCCTACACTAATAATTATACTTCCGCCACATGCACACAATCATTGACTTTGACAGCTTACAAAAGAGAAAACCGAACACATGCATAAATTAACTGGATGATATGTTTTGTACTAAGGCTGACATATCTTAGAACACATGTAGTAGTTCTTTGTTATCACGCTCGGGTTTAGTTGATCATGGGGTCGACCACAGCCTTGATCCAAGCTTTACAATCTTTCAGCCTTGTTTTTGGCTTCGGAAGCAGCTAGAATGTGACACCTGCACATTTGACAGGGTATTGTTCGTCTGACTTACACTGGCCATAGCAATAATTCCGTTTTCCTGGGGTTTTTTCTGCCATGTCGAACACTGCCAACTGACCACTTGCAATGTCTGGCACGAAGGCTTGCCAGACCATTTCAGGCCTTGTCAAAACATGTGGGCACCTCATTATGAAGCGGCACGCGATTGGCTGAAATCTAAGGGTGTGTCTGCTTGACTGACAGGAGTGGAGTCGTCTATTACAAGCAATTCAGATTATAGAATGCGAAACAGCAGTGCCTGCATTGCAATTTACACATACATGCAAGCATGCATTCACACACATGCAGCTGAAATACTTTTCAGAAGCCAGTGTCTCTTCAGTTTTTGTGTTATTTCCTTTTGAAGGAAGACATTGATGTTTTTCTTCCCATGTTTTAGGGTCTGATCTGCGCAGCGAGGCTTGCCAGCGGTTCTTCAGAGAGGGGCTGACCATATCCTTCACCAAGATCCTCACCGACGAGGCTGTGAGCGGATGGAAGTACGAGATCCATGTAAGTCCTTTGATCCCGTTGTGCTGTTGCTTCATCATCCATCATTCCTTCTGCTTATGCTGGGAAGCCAGCTGCAAGTGACTTCTTTTGATTAATTCATTTGGGGGAGGGGGGGGGTGGTATCTTGCCTTTGGCTAAAATGTTTATAAAAAAAGTTTTAAAAAATTAGGGAGCCTGGGTTGTTTTTTGCGCCCATTAAAGTCTGTTGCTTTCCAGCAGGGATTTGTCCTAATATAACCGTACTGGTTGTCGGGGCATAAAACACCAAGTTGGTTACTTACAGCAGGGATTAAACCAGGGCTCTTGAAGTTCATCGTTATTTCGGTATCCGTTCCACCCCCATGTTACCACAGTAGTACATAAAAGATCCTGGTCATTCTGCCAAAAGTGCAGGTGGCAGGTTACATCTAAACACACATACACCCTACAGATGTGGCTTTGAATGAAATAACACTGTAAACCGGTGTATGGTTGAATGGCGTACATAGAACTTGCGCCAAGACAGGAGCAGTTTCACGTGGCACCAGCCATGCAACAACCAAAAGCACTATCAGTACACCACTTCTGTGGGTAGTAGTAATACACGCGATAAAAAGATTCAGTCGCTCATTCAGAATCACATGCGACGTGTGCAGTGAGTAAGTAAATTGGTGTTTTATGCCCAGGCAACCAGTGCGGTTATATCATGGCGATGCGCGCAGTGAGTCTGCTCGAGAGCAGGGATTAGCGCTACATAAAAACTACAAATAATAATAATAGTTGCAGAACCCATGATTTGTCCATTTTCTCTTATCACTGGCTTCTTGCCATCCTTGGTGCAGGGGATGCATTGGCCTCACAGCCTTTTTGTTCTTTTTCTGTGCAGAAATGCATCCTGAAGAACGCGGAGAAGCTGGTGGAGCTGTGCGTGGCCAAGCTGTCGCAGGACTGGTTCCCTCTGCTGGACCTGCTGGCCATGGTGCTGAACCCCCAGTGCAAGTGAGTTTCTGTGGGCCTTGGAGGCGTGCTGTCCTGTGCAGACGTAAACCTCAAGTCAAGTCAAAAAACTTGAATCATCCCTCATAGGGCATTTCAGCTTAACTAACAGAAGGCTTATTAATTTAAGAACACGTAAAGGAATGCCAAAACATTTGCGTTTACAACAACGTAGCGAAGATATGCTGGACAAAAATATGTAAGACAAATATAGAATCACATAAATCACAAACGGGTGTGTACTCATGTCACATCAGCACACACACACAGTATAGCCATAAAGGAAATGTGATTTACACCTGCCACTCCTGACCACACATTTTGGCGGGGCTTCGCAACCACCCAGTTTTGGCTTCTGGGAAACCCAGGGAATCCCCAGAACGTGATTAGTGACGCAGTTGGTGACATAAAAGTTTACTTGCAACTGGCGCTGTTTTTGTTGCATTTTGCAGTTCTAAAAGTTGATTACGTTTTTTTAAAACTCATAGTTTTCAAAGTGTGTTGGATCTCTGGGTCAGGTTAGCAGCGTTATGCTTTGCTACAGATGAAGTGATTCATTATCAATATTCAGGGTGATGGAGTTCAAAATGACAAAGAAAGCATGCTTGGAGAGGAAGGGGATGCTGATGGAAGGATTTGTTTCAGGTTCCACACTTACAACTCCTCCAGGCAGTCAGAAACTGTCGCAGCCTTGACTACCAACGGTCAGCTGACAGAAGAATCACTGTTTGCACGGCCCCCAGACCAGCGTACACCCAGGGTGAGTGTCCAGTGGTATTCATTTGGGAGAAAGATTGGCAGAGGGGAGGTTAAAGAGCTTGTGCCCAGTGAGCGGTAGTCACTCTTGGACATAAAGCTTGGGAGTAGCATGTTTGTATTGGCTTTGATTAATGCGGTCACTGTTGGCAGACTTGATAAAGGAGTGAATAAGGCAATTATAAGCAGTTTTATTCTGGCTGAAATTAAATGTGCTCTTGCGATTTTATTCTGTCTTATCCTAAAACTGGCTGTGGACCATCTCTTTTTTATTACTGGTTCGTTGCATATGCTCTTTTTTTATGTTTTGCTTTTCCTTCTTTTTTCCCTTTTTTTGTTGTTCTTAAGTGCTGCATTCCATTAGCTCCGGTTTTGTTTTTTCCTCTGCTTTTAATGTACCTGTATGCTGGCCTTCCTTCCACTGAGGCAGGATTGGGGTTTCGTACGTCCACAGGGTTGGCTTGTGGACCTGGTGAATCGCTTTGGACAGCTGGACGGCTTCAGCATCCTGCTGGAGAGGTTTACCAAAGGGCCGTCCCTCTCTGTGCCCCTCGTCGCCAGCCTTATCAAGTGAGTTGTTTGGGCATACCTCTGCTTGTATGCGCAAACATGCACACACACACACACGCACACACACACACACACACACACACACACAGTTTTGTGCACACACACACACACACACACACACACACACACACACACACACACACATGCAGTTCTATGCACAAATACACGCCTCCTCTTAATAGATTAGTACACATCTGTTTCAAGACTAGTGTATTGTCTAAAATGCGTATCTTGTTCTTATATCCTTATACAGTTCTGAATCTAAACGCTTGTCAACCCCCACCTCTCTCTAACTCAGTACAGATGCAAGCACAAGAAATTCCAGAGTTTGTACTTGAGCAGTAACCTTTTCCATGTGATTGTGGAGATAATAAGCTCTGACAGTGCATGCATGTAACGGTCTGCAACTTGGTAAACACATGCTTCCGCTTGTTCCAGACCCTTTGGCCTTTGTGCTGAAGTGCTGACGACCAACACCATCCAGAAGTACTTCATGCCCATTGTGGTGAGTGTCACAGCTGTAGGCCTACCCTGTACAGGATTCCATAGGGTTGTGAATGGTCAGCCAGTGTGCGTAGCGAACGTGGGGAGTGTTGAGTGCCTGAGAGGCTGATGGGCACATCTGATGTAGGTTTACCTGGTGTTGAGTTAAAGGGGATCCCAGGCAAAGATGCCTGAAGACGCACAAACTGTGCAGATGTTTCTGCATGCAGCAGGCTTTGTGTGGTGGTTCTGTCAGTATTTATGCAGGAGAAGCATTTTTTTTTTTCTACAAATCTGAACTCCTCAGGGTGCAGCCATTTTGGTTCGCTCTTTGCCTAGAGCAGAAAACTGTTGCCTCGTGACGTAATATGCTCTTGTGTCTTGCCTCGCTTGCTGGCCTTGTTGATAAGATAGGGAATCTGAACTCCTTGGGGCAAGCCATCTTGGTTTTCTCTTTGCCAACAGCAGGAGATGGTTGGTTCATGACATAATATGCACTTGCACCTTGCCTTGCTTGCTGGCCTTGTTATAATCTCAAGGACATCGACTGCCAGATGTGAAAGGGCATCACTCAGGGCCATGTCTTCACAACTTTCAGTGATCAGTTTTTGACAGTCCACCTGCCCACAAATCAACTGAAAATCTGCAGTTGATTGTGTATTTAAAGAAAATTCCGTTCCTGTCAGTAAGGTCTGTGATTCTTCTTCTTGGGGGTTCCCTTTAAATGTGAGGCTTGACACAATGATGACGGTACACTAGGCTAGAGTTTTTGACAGCTTCTGGCTGCATGAAGATTGGTGCTCTGAGTGTCAGCAGTTTCCGCGAGTTGCGTGTCGCTTGTGGCCATGTGATGTTTGATTAAAAAGGGCTTTTGCTGTTGAGGCATAATTTAACCCTTTCACTTCCCTGGGGATGTATAATGTCATTGACAGAGCTCTTTCCCAGATCCAAACTCGTAAATGGTTAAAAAGACCACTAATATGACCAGATCGGTGGGAATTTTGGGGCCCTTTTTGAAAGTGACAAAAACAACAGTTAAATGATAATGAATGAAAATGCACTTACCTCATGGCATAATTCTTGCTAACACTGTAGGCATTCAACACCCCAACTGCTGCAACTGGACAAGTACATTTTTATTTTTATTACCATTTAACCGTTGTCTGTTTTGTGGCTTTGAAAAAGGGGTGTCCCTGAACATTTGCACGTTTTGTATTGTCAGTGTCATGTTGGTGCGTTTTTTAACTGTTTGTGTGTTTGGATCTTGTTTTAGAATGCTAGCAGTCATCCCTGTCTCTGTATTTTTTTTTATAGTGTTTTTAGAGCTGTTCCTGCTTGCTTATATATGTCCTGCTGGATTTTGTGTTCCCATTGTGGATCCGATGTTTTACAGTTAATGTTTCTGTTTTGCTAAGTCTCTTTGAGACCATTCTTGGGAGGAACTGTGACTGGCAGTACAATTTTCCCAGCACGGAAAGGGTTAAAAGGGCTGTAGACAAAAACACAGTGAGGTCTGCATGTCATTGGTCTTTGGTGTTCACGTGTCACAGGCAATAGATGGTCAAGTAAAAGGTTATCAGCATGACATGCTTGACCTGACTGAAGGAGTTACCAAGGTGTTTGTCTGTTAGGAAATCGTCCCCAAATTCCTGGACAAGCTGACGGATGAGGAGCTGAAGAAGGAATCCAAGACAGAAGCTAAAAACGATGCACTGTCATCCATCATCAAGGCACTGAAACAGCTTGTCAACCGACTTCCCAGCCAGGAAGAAACCATCAAGAACTTGGAGATTTTCCGTCTCAAGATGATACTTAGGTGAGCCTGATATTTTGGGTCTGAATTGAGTGTAACCATGTTTGTTAAAAAAGCCATATGAAGCATCAATACAATGATGACTGTACACTAGGCTAGAGTTTTTGACAGCTTCTGGCTGCATGAAGATTGGTGCTCTGAGTGTTTGGTGCTTCAGTCTGCTGTGTCATCACAGCATTTTGTGGTGTGATAGAACAGTGTGTAAACTGTGATGGACTTTGGTAGCTGTTCACCTCGTGCCATAAAAGACTCTTTCTGCTGGTTTATTTATTTGGGTATTGTGTGCAAGTGTCTGAGAATCTTGTCTTTTGGATTGTGCAGGTTGCTGCAAATTTCCTCCTTCAACGGGAAAATGAATGCACTCAATGAAGTGAACAAAGTGATCACCAACGTTTCGTTTCACGCCAGTCGGCACACGCCCCTTGAGGAGGACGAGTGGCTCACTGCCGAGAAAATGGCTGTAAGTACAAACATCACAGTGGCTATTGATTGGAATGGAACGGAAAATACACTCACAGGAATTTTTCGGTGGATTTATAGTTCGGTTTGTTCAAAATTTATGTTTGAAAGTCACTACCATTTTGTGACTGGCAGTCTGTGTCTGTGATGTCATGAACAAGGCTGGCAGGTGCGGTACAAATGTCTTCTGTGTCATGAGCCACCAGTTTTTTTGTTTGTTGGTGAAGAATGAACCCACATGGTTCAAAGCAGAAACGTATTTCTGTTGCATAAATGTTGAAAGAACACAGAAATATTAATGGAACAACTGTAGAAAGCCTGCAAGTCAAAATAGTTTGACATTTTCTTGGGGTCCCCTCCAAGCTGTAAACAACAGCAGTTATTCCTTGGCCCACTTGTCTGTTCCGGTCCTGTCTGTCCTTTTTTGTGGTGCCCTAGCTTTGGTTCAGTCCCTTGAACTCATCTCTGCAAATGGGTAACATGGATTGCGTTGATGATGACCACAGGAATGGATCCAGGAGCACAACGTTCTGTCCATCGTGCTGCGCGACAGCCTGCACCAGCCCCAGTATGCTGAGAAGCTGGAGAAAATCCTGCGCTTCATGATCAAGGAGAAGGCCCTCACCATGGAAGATCTCGACAGACTCTGGGATGCTCAGGTCAGGACAGCATGCACAGCAGCACTGGGGGTTGTTGTTTAGTGCTTTTGAATATAGAATGCTTTACTCATCCCATTTAGGCAGTGAGGTGTTAGCTGGCACCTAAAAACTAATCACAAAACCATCTTCACCCTGCATTCAGTTAGGTGTGCAGCATCAATCTGTACGTATCACAACGTTAACACGACCCTTTAACTTATACATGGAGGTTAATGTTTGGCAGCTTTTGAGTAATTAAATGTGACCACTGTCATCATTTAAAAATCATGCATGTACACAGGCATTTGTGTTTTACACACACAATCCAGATGTATGATGAACCTGCTGAGAGAAAAAATTGGTCTGAACTATGAACTGCACTCGACGAAGAGTGACATGAAGCATCAATACAGTGATGACTGTACACTAGGCTAGAGTTTTTGACAGCTTCTGGCTGCATGAAGATTGGTGCTCTGAGTGTTTGGTGCTTCTGTCTGCTGTGTCATCACAGCATTTTGTAGTGTGATAGAACAGTGTGGAAACTATGGTGGACTTTGGGAGTTGTACATGACACAGCATTTTGTAGTGTGATGGAACAGTGTGGAAACTATGGTGGACTTTGGTAGTTGTACATCTCGTACCATGAACATGAAGGTTTTTTCCCATTGGTTTATTGCTAGTTATTTTCATAGTGTGAGTAAATGTCTGAGAGTCTTCTGAATACAAAAATATTTTAATCATCCCATTTTGGGGAATTACATTTTGCACATAGAAACAAATAACGAAAACCATTATCACAGTGCATAAAGTTAGTTATGTAATATCAGACAGTCGCTATGTCACACAGTGTTGATGCAGTTCTATGACCCGTACATACAGTCATGCCCTTTAGTGGCTTTTGAGTCGTCAAATGTGACTGCAGTTGTCATTTAAACATCACATGAGCTCTCACACACACTTACACACACAGATGTGTTTTACACACACACAGCACCCACCCACCCACCCACCCACTTTAATGTGCTACATACATTATTGACATGCTCCACATAGTGAATCCACTAAATATGTCTGAATTGAGAATAACTGCATTAGTTAAAAAAATGATACGAAGCATCAATACAGTGATGGCTGTACACTAGGCTAGAGTTTTTGACAGCTTCTGGCTGCATGAAGATTGGTGCTCTGAGTGTTTGGTGCTTCTGTCTGCTGTGTCATCACAGCAGTTTGTAGTGTGATAGAACAGTGTTTAAACTATTGTGGGCTTTGGTAGCTGTACATTTCATAACAAATAATGAAAACCATGATCGCAGTGCATAAAGTTTTGCAGTATCAGACAGTCTCTATGTCACACAGTGTTGATGCAGCTCTGTGTCTCGTACACATAGCCATACCCTTTAGTGGCTTTTGAGTAATCAAATGTGACTGCAGTGTTGTCATTTAAAAATCACATGAGCTCTCTCTCTCTCTCTCTCTCTCTCTCTCTCTCTCTCTCTCTCTCTCTCTCACACACACACACACACACACACACACACACACACACACACACACACACACACACACAGATGTGCTTTACACACACACTTGATACTGACATGCTACATACAGTATCGACATGCTGCACACAATGAATCAGCTAAATATATCTGAATTGAGAATAATTGCGTTTAAAAAAATGATTTGAAGCATCAATACAGTGATGACTGTACACTAGGCTAGAGTTTTTGACAGCTTCTGGCTGCATGAAGATTGGTGCTCTGAGTGTTTGGTGCTTCTGTCTGCTGTGTCATCACAGCATTTGCTAGTGTGATAGAACAGTGTTTAAAAAGCAATAGACTTTGGTTGTACATCTCATGCCATAAAGGTTTGTTTCCATTGGTTTATCTAGATATTTGCATGTGGTGTGCAAATCTGTAGTTGATTTTGAATAATCAAATGTGACTAGTCACAGCACCCCCCCAACCCCCAACCCCAACCCCCCTACGCATGAATGCTTACATGCGCGAGTGCGCACACACACACACACACACACACACACACACACAATATGCGACATACAATGAACCCACTAAATCTGAATTGAAAAGGAAAAAAAAGAGCTGCAGTTGTAATTGAAAAAAATAAAAAAGATACGAAGCATCAGTACAATGATGACTGTACACTAGGCTAGAGTTTTTGACAGCTTCTGGCTGCATGAAGATTGGTGCTCTGAGTGTTTGGTGCTTCTGTTTTTCTGTGCCATCACAGCATTTTGTAGTGTGATAGTGCAGTGTGGAAACTGTGATGGACTTTGGTTGTACATCTCATGCCGTAAAAGTTTGTTTCCACTGGTTTATCTACTCTAGTTATTTGCATATTGTGTGCAAATGTCTGAAAATCTTGTCTTCTGAATTCAAGAATACATTACTCATCCCATTTTGAGTAATTACAGCTTGCACATGAAAACAAATCACCAAAGTCAGGTCACAATGCATATAGTTAGTTAAGCAATATCAGACAGTCTATATATGTGACATAACATTGACACAACCTTTTGATTCATATATGCAGCCATACCCTCTAGTTGATTTTGAGTAATCAAATGTGACCAGTCGCAGCCACACCCCCCACACACATGCATGCTCACATGCGTGCACACACACACACACACACACACACACACACACACACACACGGTCCTGACATACCACATGCAGTGAATCTGCTATGTGTAATGTGTGGTTAGAGACTACCTGTTCTATAAAACCTATATTCTTTGGAACAGCTTGGCGGGCAGATCTCCATGGAGCAGTACTTCTGACCAGAGTTGCTGCTTCACTGAAAGACTAAGTAATGAAGTGCTGTTATTTCCATGTCTTGTTTCAGTCAGGGAAGCATGACGCTATTGTGAAAAACGTGCATGACTTGCTGGCCAAGCTTGCATGGGACTTCACCCCTGAGCAGTTGGACCATCTCTTCGAGTGCTTTCAGGTGAGCCAGTGACTTCAACCTGTGAAGTGGAAGGCAAGAGTAGTGTCCTAAAAAAAGGATATAGTAGGTCGATTTTTATGAGTTTATGGTGCATTGATTCTAAATGTGGTGTTGTCCATTACAAAGTTTCCTAGTCCTGATCAGATTTTGTCATGCTGGAGTAGTGTGGTGATCAGACAAAAAACAACAACAGATCCATCAGTGGATGGCATTCCATCAGTTGAGTGGCAGTGGTCATTCTTGAGAAGAGATAAATGTATAAAACTGCTTTTCAGTACTTTCTACGGCTTTGATGGGTTAAACTCGCTGCTGACAGCATTTTACTGCTGCTGGTGTGGATGTGTTGTGACAGCCCCAGCCAAAGGCATGTCCTCTAGCCCTTGTTAAACTGGCTGCTGATGGCATTTTGATCGCTTTGTATTGCGCTGTTCTCCGCTCTCAAGCAGATTTCACTGCACTGGCGTGTGATTCAGCATGAGCAAATAGCTTTTTATAGCACGTTTTTGAATATCCACTGAAATGGTGTACTGACAATGCTGGCATGGCTGGTGCCTCATGAAATTCCTGCCATCTCGGCATATTCTGTGTACACCGTACAACCATGCACCAGGTCGCTTCACGCAAGGCCACATACGTAAGGTGCATGTGTATTTAGCTGTAACCTGCACTTTTGGCAGACTGTTGCTGGTGTGGATGTGTTGTGACACAGCCCCAGCCAAAGGAATGTCCTGTAGCCCTTGTTAAACTGGCTGCTGACGGGGAACATTCTTCTGTCCTGCAGGGGAGCTGGAGCAATGCCAGCAAGAAGCAACGAGAAAAGTTACTGGAGCTCATCCGTCGTCTGGCTGAGGATGACAAGGAGGGGGTCATGGCACACAAGGTGGGTCTTGCACTTTGTTCGCACGTTTGATCTGGGACTAAATTTCTCATGACGTGCTATCATTTGTGAACCGCTGTGGCAAGAGCACACGATCCCTTGTGGCACTTTTGGTGTATGGCTAATCACACTTATGTGAAATGAGATCAATAAAAACAACAACAAAAATGTGGAGGAAAAAAATCTGTCTAGATTGACTTGCGCATTTTAGCATAGGCAGTGTGTGTGTGTGATTTATGGTGTGTGTGTGATTCATGAAAAAAGTGCAGTACATTATTTATCGTTTATCTGTGTATTTTGCATGATGCAAAATGATGACTGCAGTGCAAATTTTGTGTGTTTACAGAGGACTAATTAATATTCTTGAGTCTTGACTGTAAACCAACAAAAAGAAGCAGACAACAGAGGTGAATTAAAGGTGCAAAAAAACTTCAGTATAATCCTGTTTGTTTACCATGCAAGCAAAAATGAGGAGCTGCAGCTGAGATCAGATCTTAGTCCATGTGTACTTGAAAAAATGCCATGGCTACTAGCTGAAATAAAGTGTTTGAACAGGATTTTGATGTTTATGGTAGAGTTACACAAAAAAATGGTAGTTTACCAACCTTGACCACTTTAATCTTTCCTTTTTTCCAGTCCAAAATATTGACATGTTGATTACTGTCTGTTGTTCTGGGTGTTGACGCTGCTGTGGAATCTGTCTCACAACAACAGTGTTGATTACTGTCAGCTGTTGTTGCTCTATGTGTTGACGCTGCTGTGGAATCTGTCTCACAACAACAGTGTTGATTACTGTCAGCTGTTGTTGCTCTATGTGTTGACGCTGCTGTGGAATCTGTCTCACAACAACAGTGTTGATTACTGTCAACTGTTGTTGCTCTGTGTGTTGATGCTGCTTGAATCTGGCTTACAGTGATGAGTTGTTGATTACTGTCGGATGTTGTCGTAGGTGTTGACACTGCTGTGGAACCTGGCTTACAGCAAACATGTTCGTTACTGTCAACTGTTGTTGTTGTAGGTGTTGACGCTGCTGTGGAACCTGGCTCACAGTGATGATTTGTTGATTACTGTCAGCTGTTGTTGTTCTAGGTGTTGACACTGCTGCGGAACCTGGCTCACAGCAATGAGGTGTTGACACTGCTGTGGAACCTAGCTCACAGTGATGATTTGTTGATTACTGTCAGCTGTTGTTGTTGTAGGTGTTGACGTTGCTGTGGAACCTGGCTCACAGCGACGACGTGCCCACAGAGATCATGGACCAGGCCCTCACCTCTCACATCAAGATCCTTGACTACAGCTGCTCTCAGGTAGGCTGTGGGATGCAGGTGTTGACACATTGCTGGGGTTCACCTAAGGTCAGCCGAGTCTTGAGACAGGGGGGTCTTGGTTTATTCTCGATCATGGGCACCCAGTCGACCACCAAAGGTTGCAGGTCACCAAAATCCCACGTGAACACCTGGCTCAGAGCTCTCAAGTGACAGCACAGTGGGAGGCTGGGGAGGAATTTAAAGCTGTATGTTTGTTACTTGTAAACCTGACGTAGATGTAATGATTGTCACTGGTGAACCTTTGGCTAGGCCTGGTGATTGTCACTTGTGAACCTGAACATAGACATAATAATTGTCACTGGTAAACTTTTGGCTAGGCTTGGTGATTGTTACTTGTAAACCTGACGTAGATGTAATGATTGTCACTGGTAAACTTTTGGCTAGGCTTGGTGATTGTTACTTGTAAACCTGACGTAGATGTAATGATTGTCACTGGTGAACCTTCGGCTGGGCCTGGTGATTGTCACTTGTGAACCTGCACGTAGACATAATGACTGTCACTGGTAAACCTTCAGATAGACCTAATGATTGTTACTCGAAAGCCTTCAGATAAATGTCAGCCAGTTTTCACAGAATATCAACCAATCTCCATAGCAAAAGAGTCCTGTTTCAAAACTAGGGAAGGATGTAAACAGTCTGCTGTTTATATACCTGCGCATAGATTTAATGATTGTCACTGGTAAACCTTCAGATAGACCTATGGATTGTTATTCACAAGCCTTCAGATGAACCTCAACCAGTTTTCACAAATAGACCTAGTGATTGTTATTCACAAGCCTTCAGATGAACCTCAGCCAGTTTTCACAAATAGACCTAGTGATTGTTATTCACAAGCCTTCAGATGAACCTCAACCAGTTTTCACAAATAGACCTAGTGATTGTTATTCACAAGCCTTCAGATGAACCTCAGCCAGTTTTCACAGGAAAGGAGCCTTGCTTTTGAAGGCTTGGGAAGGAAGTAAACAGTCTGCTACATACAAACCTTCACATTGGTGCCAACGATTGTTACTAGTAAGCCTTCAAATAGACCTAACAATTGTTACTAGTAAGCCTTCAAATAGACCTCATGATTGTTCCTAGCAAACCTTCAGATAGACCTAGGGATTGTTAGCAATGTTACTGGTATGCCTTCATAAGTGTGTAAACCAGTTTTTTACAGCACAAGATTTGCCTTGAGCTGAGTCCGATCGTGTGTGGGCTTTTTGGTCATCAGTCCATGCATCTAGACATGCAGTGTCTGTCTGCTGTTCAGGTCGCTGGACACCAAGTCCAGAGCGGTTATGATTTATGGGTATGGACTACATCTAGATGTCCTTTTTTACAGGATCGAGATACACAGAAAATCCAGTGGATCAACCGCTTTGTGGAAGAACTGAAGAGTGACAAGTGGGTCCTGCCTGCTTTGAAGCAGATCCGAGAAATATGCCAGCTGTTTCCAGAGGTATTGTGCCTTTTGATTGCCTGTCTGTGGGTTCAAATGTGTTAGAGAAACAGATCTAGTCTGGGCATCCAGATATCTTGAAGAGATGTATTTTGGGGGTTTATGAATATGGCAACTTACCTTACTGAATAATTTCTGTTATGTTTTCTTTTTCTTTTTTTCTTTTCTCAAAGAGAGGGCTGTTGTGTTTGTGGTCTTTTTTCGGGGAGTTGTGTTTGTCTTTTAGCTTGCTTAACACATAGGCAGCAGTCTCCAAGGGAACAGCTTTCTTTAGCTAGGCAACAATTCAGCCGTTTATCTTTTCGTGTCTTTTCAGTGTATCAGCATCAGTGAACTAATTGTATGATTTGTGAACAATAAATACGCAAGAGTTGTTAGGATGCATGCCTTCATGCATCTGAACTTAAGTGTGTTCAGTTTTCCTCTTGAAATCCTAGACACTTTTGGCAGTATGTTCAGTTTTCTTTTTGAATTCATAAGACTTTTTGGGGGGTCCAAGAAACTGGAATCCTAGTACTGAGACATGATTTTGGCGAGAGCTAAGGCAATTTCAGGCTGTCCGGCATGATGGCAGGCAGGATCTAATGTTGTACGCAAAAGATTTCTTCTGGTCCGCAGGCTCCCCAGAACTTCCCGCACACCCAGAGGGCACCTCACATGTACTACCGCAACAACGTGATTGGCCAGCTGCAGAACCAGCACTCCATCGTCATGCTAGTCTCACAGAACCTCTCCGCCTATATGACGCGTGCCCAGCAGTACGCTCTAGGTGAGTTCTGAAAAACTACTGCTTGGAAGTTGGACAGAATGCGCTGCGAGTTTGTGGGTGTAGGCTGTATGCTTTGATTGTAGAGTGGAGGCAGTGTGCTGAGGTGTGGGATTGTAGAGTGCAGGTGTGAGATTGTAGAGTACAGGCAGTGTGCTGAGGCGTGGGATTGTACAGTGCAGGCAGTGTGCTGAGACCTGGGCTTGTGCAGTGTGCTGAGATGTGGGATTGTAGTGTGGAGGCAGTGTGCTGAGATGTGGGATTGTACAGTGCAGGCAGTGTGCTGAGACCTGGGCTTGTGCAGTGTGCTGAGATGTGGGATTGTAGTGTGGAGGCAGTGTGCTGAGATGTGGGATTGTACAGTGCAGGCAGTGTGCTGAGACGTGGGATTGTACAGTGCAGGCAGTGTGCTGAGACGGATTGTACAGTGCAGGCAGTGTGCTGAGACCTGGGCTTGTACAGTGCATGCAGTGTGCTGAGATGTGGGATTGTAGTGTGGAGGCAGTGTGCTGAGGTGTGGAATTGTAGAGTGGAGGCAGTGTGCTGAGATGTGGGATTGTAGACTGGAGGCAGTGTGCTGAGATATGGGATTGTAGACTGGAGGCAGTGTGCTGAGATGTGGGATTGTAGAGTGGAGGCAGTGTGCTGAGATGGGGGATTGTCGACTGGAAGCAGTGTGCTGAGATGTGAGATTGTAGACTGGAGGCAGTGTGCTGAGACATGGGTTTGTAGAGTGGAGGCAGTGTGCTGAGGTGTTGTCCAGGGATTGTACAGGGAGTGTGCGGAGGTGTTGGATTGTAGAGTGCAGGCATCCTGAAAATGGACACCATTTTCCCAGAATGTCCTGGATTTGTATCTGTCTGCCAGACCTCAGAAAATCATGCTGGTTCTTAGTTCAAGTTAAGTGTTACTTTCCATCCACAGAGACTGTAAGACTTTAGTGATGGGGAGCCCAGCTTTCACACAGCTCCCTGAGCTCTCAGTTGGTTCTCAGGAAATAGGTCTATACTACTTTTGCTACTGCTTGTTCATTGGCTTGAGGTATTTACTGACGGATTGTAGCTGTTCTTGTGTGTACAGTGGGCCTATTTTTGGAGGTACTGTGGGATAGGTTGGGGATAAAAAGGTAGTCTGTGCGGAGATGATTATGGATAGAAAGCCAGCCTTTGTTTTGTCGCCTGTGTAAACTAATTGTATCAGTTTGTCCTTAATTTTCCTCAGCATATTTGTTGACTCCAGAAATTGAATCAGATCTCTTGTGGACAACTAGGAGGATGTCAGCTGAAAGTGTCGGCAAGTGCAAGGCAGTGGGAACTGGGTCTGTGGGGACTGATTGCTACTGGGGCTTGAAAGCCAGTAACAACAGCTTGTTCACCCTGCAGGATACAGTTGTGTTGCATTGACAGTTCATTTTATTTATTTGTTTAATTTTTATCATCAGAACACCCAACTGAAGAGCCAGTAAACATTCTACCTGACGGAAGGTTCCATCACATTGCACAGGTGCAAGAAAGACTTAGGTTTCTCAGGTAAGTGACCCCCGCCCCCTCCAAATGCATACATGGATGGATGTATTTGCAGGCAGTATTACCATGTGGAACTATACCTTTTGCTTCGTGTCTTAATGGGAATTGGCGCTCTGCATTTAAAAAAGAAAAGAAGTATCGCATGACTTGTGAGTGAAATTGAAATTTTGTTGTACAGTTTTTAATGTTTTTAATTTTTGTAGATGTGTTTCTTAACCAGTATTGCTCATCTTTATTTTGGCTCCCACGAAAGCTATTCTTTCACAGAACATCATTCAGTCGAGTGCATTCTGTTTGTATGACTTCAGGCTTGCACTTTCTTTTTATTAACCTGTTTTTATTCAGGTTTTATGTTTACATTTGTAAAGTACATCGCATCTTGGGAAATAAGCAGCATCAATACATGTATGGTATTTAAACATTATTGTCAGTCATTAACCTTACATTGTGATGTTAAAAACCTGGGAATACACGGTATGATTTATTTAAACATGAGTGGCAGTCATTAACCTTGCATTGTGGTGTTAAAAACCCAGGAATACACAGTATGATTGTTACCTATGTCTAGTTGTCTAAATGTAGATCTGGTCACCCCATATTCTGTCACATTGTTTGGCTTACACATTTTTGTCTTGAATCTTGCATCTACATAATTACACACAGGCCTGAATATGAATACCTCATATTTTATCATTGCAGCTTGAAGTAGCTTGACTTTGTGAAAATGAGGTGTTTCTGTGTTGCAGGTATAGTTTGTCACTGTAGCTTAAAGTAGCATGACTTAGTGAAAATTATGTGTTTCTTATTGCAGGTATAGTTTGTCCTTGCCACTTAAAGTAGCATGACTTAGCAAAAACTAGTTGTTTCTGTGTTACAGATTTAGTTCATCGCTGCAGCTTAAAGTAACATGACTCAGCAAAAACTAGTTGTTTCTGTGTTGCAGGCTTCTACTGAAATCATGACTTAGCAAAAACTAGTTGTTTCTGTGTTACAGGTATAGTTTGTTGCTGCAGCTTAAAGTAACATGACTTAGCAAAAACTAGTTGTTTCTTTGTTACAGGTTTCTACTGAAAGATGGCCAGCTATGGCTATGTGAGCCACAAGCCAGACAGGTTCGTCTCACATACTTGCTTCTTTTGTCTAATACTAATAGCTTGGGTTGTTCTGACTTGTGTCTGAATGACGATACAGCTGGTAATACGGACCCATCATATCACTCTCATAAATCTTTAAATGGTCTTGTGTAATGTGATGCAATCTCTTTTAGTTTATTAGTGCTGATTTTTGTCTAAATGATGAGACAGCTGGTAATGAGGACACATTAACCGGATGTTAACATCCAGTTACTAACGGCATATCACTCTCATAAACATTCCTAACAGGCAAAGTCCACGTGTCCGTTTTAGTTTTGGACAAAGGCAAAGCCCATGTGTCTGTTTTAGTTTCGGACAAAGTGCGTTGTGGTTTTACGTGATGTCCTGCTAGTATTGCATTGCCCTGATATAACTGTAGTGGTTGACTGGGTGTAAAACATCAAATTACTTACATGCTAGTATTGCATTTGCAGTGGGCTGATGTCCACACATCCAGGCTATAAGGCATGGTTACAGTTACAGATTGCCGGATGGACACTGGCCGTTAAAGTTTCCCTTGAGAATTATAGACTTGTTGTTTTTGTGACTTGCCCCCGAGTGAAACTGTGTCTGATCAACGCTTTCCTCTTGTACAGATCTGGCACTCTCTAGCAGAAAACGCCATTTACATCTCCGACAGAGAAGCTTGCTTCAAGTGGTTTGCAAAGGTCAGTGCTGCCTCTGTCATTATCTCCATGATATAACTGTCACGGTTGACTGGGTGTTAAAAACCTATTTCCTTCCTTCCATCATTTCTTTGGTGCCTGTTAATACCTGTTCTCTCTCTCTCCCTCTCTCTCTCTCTCTCTCTCTCTCTCTCTCTCTCTCTCTCTCTCTCTCTCTCTCTCTCTCGCTCTCAGCCCCCCTCTCATCAAATTTCAATGGGTGTAGATACCCCCCACCCCTCTGGCACACCCTGACAAAAAGAAAAAATACCATCCTACCAGCCAACTAGTGCAGTGATAGAGTAAAATAAGAGATCTGACACAGTGATGACTGTACACTAGGCTAGAGTTTTTGACAGCATCTGGCTGCATGAAGAGTGGTGCTCTGAGTGTCAGCTGCTTTACTCATTCTGCTTGCATTTTTTCTCTCCAGAAGGCAGCTTAAGATTTATTTTCATTTCTGTGGCATACTCATTTTTTGTTTGGTTTTTGATTGATTTTTTTTTATTTTTTTGTTTTTTTGGGGGGGATAGTTTGTGTCAGTGATCATTGTCATCACTTTTTTGTTTTGTTTTCCTCTTCAGCATACTGATCTGTTGTTTTCTTCTCAATGCACCAACCCATCACCAATAATGCATGTATTTGTAGTGGGTGGGGGGGTGTGAGAGGGAGAGAGAATGTGTGTGTGTGTGTAATGAAATGAACATCCGTATGGGATTTGTGCTCTGGGCTCTAATGAGATGGGGCATCATATATAATCTATTATTATTTAAAAAAAATCTTCTGTTTCCATCTATTTGCACAGACTTTTGTCTCTTTCTGCCCCCCACTCTTTTTTTTCTATTTTTTAAATACACACATCTTCCACAAATACCATGCTATGCACTAGAGAGAGCATGCTCTGAATTTGTCTGTATACACAGTGATTCACCTTACTTTTGTTTCCTTGCAACTTATCTTGAAGTCTGTACAAAACTGAGGGGAAAAAAACATGGTGAGTTTATTTGCATGTTGCCTAAGACTGTTTCATGTGTCGCCTAAACAGATTTGCGTAACGTTTACAAATGTCTTCTTTAAAAAAAATTCCAGTTGATGGGAGAGGAGCCAGATTTAGATCCTGACATAACCCGTGACTTCTTTGAGAGAAACATTCTGCAGCTGGACGCCAGTCTCCTCACAGAAAATGGCATCAAGTCAGTTCCAAGCTCATCCTTTTTTCTTTTCTTTTTTTATATATTACTCCAGGTTGTTTGCTGTAGTATGTCACATGATGGTAAGACGACTTGAAAATGCAAAATGCACCAGAAGATGTAAATTCATATGCTTGAAATGTACACCTTTGTGGTGGGAGGGGGGGGGGGGGGGGGGGGTTCTGTTTTGGTTCACCAGTGTGGAAATTATGGTTTACCAGAGGTTGTGATGCTTACAGATGAAAATGAATACGTGTCTTCCTTCATTTAGAGCTTCTTAGGTGTGTCAGCTGAAGGTACTCTCCCATGCTGACAGTTTACCTGCTAGACAGTGTTTTTCTGTCAATAGTATCGGGCAGATATCCTCTCACCATTGTGTGCCAGTGGTCACTGATGAGCTACTCAGGTAGCGAAACACACGTGTCTGACCAAGGCGACTAGCATAATAATGGTCCCCACCAGGATCGGATTTTTGATAACCCCTCTGCTCTCTGCTTAGCATTGTGGGCCAAAAATTGGATGGGGCTGGGGGGGGTGGGGGGGGGCGTACTGATGCACCTAATAGGCTCTTTACCATGGGAATAGGAAGGCTGTCTTCCTTCTCTCCCCCAGCCTCCAGGAATTCACTCTGTTTACAGTCTTTCACATCTAAATATAATGCCTCCACAATTAATTACTTGCTTCTTGTTGTTTGTTCTCTGTACTTCAACCTGAAATAAAAATGAAAAGCTACTGTTGTTTTCAGTAACTGACAAGTTCTTTGGAGATGTGGCATGAGAAGCAAATCAGATATACACTTGTGATAGGACAGATTGGTGTTTCACTTTGAT
Organism: Alviniconcha strummeri; assembly: GCA_963584105.1. Classification (NCBI taxonomy): domain Eukaryota; kingdom Metazoa; phylum Mollusca; class Gastropoda; family Provannidae; genus Alviniconcha; species Alviniconcha strummeri. The sequence continues at coordinate 2,717,109 of OY757554.1, forward strand.
GTGACCTTCACAGTCGAATGCACATCAAATTTGGAGAAACAAAAAATTTTTGGAGACGTTTTGTGTGAGAAGTGAATCAGATTTACACTCGCGATAAGACATACGGCATTTCACTTTGACGGTGACCAACACAGTCGGATGTACATTGAATTTTGAGCAAGTGACCAGTTCTTTGGAGACATGACCCGATGTTTTGCTGTGCAGCTGCTTTGAGCGGTTCTTCAAGCAAGTCAACTTGAAGGAGAACAAGCTGCAACCCAAGCGGCGGGGAGGCTGTCTGATGGACGACATGGAGCTCATTGGTCTCGACTATGTCTGGCGGGTAGGTTGAGCATTGTATGGCTGGTGTTTAGTGCTGGGTGAGAATGTAGTGCGTGCAACCATTTCCCCTACACCTGTACATACTTTTGTACGTGCAAGTGCAGTGTTTCCTGCCACTCTGGTAGCTGCACTCCATTTTCTGGGGATTCGGTAATGGACTTTGTTGCGTCATGAATATAAGTGTGGCTGAAAGTAATCCTGACATGGGGTTGTTATGACAGATATTTTGCTTTAAATCCAGCGTTTGGCTAGGTGCAATAAGATGCTGATAACAGCAGTGTCAGCAGCCTTTGCTCAGTTCTGTTTTCAGTGAAAAACTGTTTTCAGCTGACCTGTTATGTGCCACTCTTTGCAGGACATATTAGCTGTTTTGTAGGTTCA